>CM035434.1:111042828-111142828 GCA_020310875.1 Ceratopteris richardii
TAGTGGTGGATTGATACACGCTTAATTATCAATCCGAAGAACCGACCTAACCAAGTGTATGAGGACATGTGCACACATGATGGGAAATGAAGTGGTTGAGCTAAAATGAAAGAGAAAAGACTAAACTACCTCTCCAACTCACTTAATCTCTGAAAGTGTCTGTCGGGATACCACTTACAATAGTAAACACAAATTTGAATAATTCTCCCAGCTATGAACTCTGAATATGATCAATAGCAGGTTTCTTTCGAAGCTCTCAATGAGACGCATCTATTGGTGGTATTTTCACTCAATTCTGACAACCGGTTTTCAAGCTATGGATAAAACAGTGAATGGTGAGAAGCACCTTCACTCACTCCACAACTTGTACTTGCTCACACACACACTACAGTAGCTCAAAAGTGATGGGGAGGGGTAGATAACAGTCCTACACACATTCCAAGCTTCACACACACAAAAGATCATAGAGAAGATGGAAATCTGCAGTTAAGAAGCAAATTCGAAATTTTTTAGTTCTCCTTCTTCACAATGGCAAAAAGTGTTTACAAAGAGTCACAAAGTGACTTGTATACATGTGCCCTAAAAATGGTTCTTTCATACAATTGACCGACACTTTATTTGCTAATCTCTAATTTCCTACTATTTTACAAGAAATATATTAGAATGATTTGGGATTATGCACCCAGAGGACTCCTCTAGTGCATTTACATAGCTTTTGAGGGAATTTCCTAGGATTTTGAAAAAGAAAAATGTGCCCATGAATTTGAAAATTTTGGGGCTCCTCTTTTGTGCCTCTTTGCTCTGCAACACTCTCCGCCTCTTTGTCTCTGTCGTCCCTTGACAGGCTTTTACTTCTCGTTTGCAGCTTGTCTATGGCTCCTGAATACACGCACCCAGTGGTCAAAGAAGCGATCAGGACTGTCAGGCAATTTGTTACTTTATCCAAAGTTAGTCCTTTGCTTCTATAAGCCCCTTGGTATTCCTTATATCACAAATCTAGGTTGTTGTATTAAGTCGGGCTGTCACACACGCCATCAGTGGCTAAGAATGTGATGTTCTTAGTCACTCTCTTCAACTTCTCAGCCTCTCCTCTTTCTAACTTTTGGTCTTCTGATATGTCTTTGTCTTCACACATTTGACCCTGTTGTATTGCTTGGAGCTTGTCTACTTCTTTCCTGTCGCACACCTCACTTTGCTGACCTCTACTCTCTTTTAAGTGAGCATTACATTTTAAAGGTCCTATTCTTGAATCTTCTTTGCCATCCTCTAGGACCTGTTCCATTTCTTTCCACCGCACGCATCTAGTGGACAAGGAGGCAGCTAGGACCTTCAGACAATTGGTTATCTTATCCGATGAAGAGTCCTTCGTGTGCTGTCTCTCCTTCGAGCTTGTTTCGCTTCATTGCCTGCTCCTGGTGGATGACGAAGCTATGTGCAACCACCCATGAAATGCCCTGGTTGTTATGTTTCTTTAATTCCACTCTTGAGGACCTGGTTCTTTGGTGTTGTCGCCTGATGCGTGCCCCTGCGGGGCTTTGGGCAGAGAGTTGTTCTTTTTCTTCATAGACTTTGTTCTTTACTGAGCAGTTTTACTCTTTGATCTTATTCTTCTTCTCTTTTTGCTTGATTCCCCTTCCACACGTCCCTCCTCCTGAACTCCTTCGTCCCCGATAGGCTTTTTGTGGCGACGTGAGTATGTCTAGATGACTTGCTGCTCTCGTTGATTAAGCAGATTGGCATGACACAACATGAATCCTTTCCATTGGTTGGACTTGACCCCATCATCTGGTGCGTATCTATGATCCGCAAAGAAACTTAATTCATAGGCCACCAGTCTTGCATTAAGATTCGAAGACATTTTTACAAAAATTTCTGAGTCCATTTCAAAAAAGCCTGTGAAAAACACCTCTTCAAAAGTTTGCATGTAAGTACTTGGCAAAAACATTATCCTTGAGTATATATCCATAAGCATTAATCAGAAAGGTATAGTTGATAGATAAAAAATGAGGGTGTCTGACCCTTGATTAATGCCGATGAAGTTCAGAAAAAGATATTGGGCATGCTGGAACACTTTGATGACCGTAAGTAACATGCTCAAAATCTTATTAGTCATTTTGACAGCTAAATCTGGTACAGTTGCATATCGATCAATCCAAAATTCCATGGTTTTAACCATGTATTGTTCGGTCGGTAGATAATCATGCAGTGGACTTGGCAGTAATGGATAGTTGAGCCACTGGTTATTTATGCTTCCCTGGTGCTGTCCTTCCCAAAATTGCGTCCAAGAGCATCTTCTGGGTACTAGGCAAAAAGATGGATTCACTTGAAGTATGTATGGTGATGATCCCATTGTACCCGTAGCATAGGGTTCTTCTCCAAAATTTTTCTCCTCTAGGTAGGATCCGCTCTATCAAATTCCTCTTGTGTGTAGGTGAATGTTTGCATGCTAAATTGGAGGTTGCTATCTGGCTCTTTATTTGTGGTGGTCTTTATGTACTTCGTGTTTGCTCTTTAAGTAATCCATATGGTACATTGAAGGGTCGCATTACCTGTTCCGGACTTTTGCTTTCAATCTTTGCTTCCTTCATGACTTTGACCACTGATCTTCAAAATCTTTTGTAAGCTGGGACACCAGTAGTGCCCGATCATGTCAGCTTAAATATGCAATATCTCGAGTATGTCGTTCAATGTTGGTCTTTATTTCCTCCCTTGTCGGTGAATGATGTAAGGGGGGAGAAAGAGGGCGTACCTCAGTGTCCTCAATACCCGTTGTGGAGTGTGGAACTACTAGTGTCCCCTCTTTTACCTTCTATGCTAGTTGATCTTGTAATTGCCTGATTAATTCATCTTTGTCTTTAATCTCTTCGGTGGCTTTCAAAATCGTTTCTTTGTTTTTGAGGAGCTCCTCTCCTATGACAATGAGTTGATCAACATCTTCTTTACATTGTACTATATACCAATTTCCACTTCTTTCTCAGTTCCGTGGTGTCATCCATATATCTTTTCTTCCATTCTGTGATGATGGTTTGCTCTTGCTTCAGTTGATCTTCATACTTTGCTATCCTTTCCTCCAATGCTCTTCTGTCTTTCTCTGGTAATTATGGAGCTTCTACCGATTGATTGCATAAAAGGGCTGTCATCAACTCCTTGTTTCTGTTTCTTATCTGCTTCATCCATGTATACTTTGATTTGTGATTCAAGGATTTTGGTTCTGTCATTCATTCGTGTTTTCTCGGCCTCGCTAGCTTCATATTTGCTCTATGGGTCTTTCAATTGTTCTTTTAGTTTCTGATTTTTTGTTTCTAGTGAGTTGCATTGATGCTTGGTTTTGTGGACTTCTGCCTCTTTCTCAACTATTATGTTTTGGGCTTGACTTAATTGGGCAGATAAATTCTCACCTATTGCTTGAAATTGATTCTTTTCCTGCATTGCTTTGTCATAATCAGCATCAGCCTCAAGCATTAGTTGTTGAGTGTCCATAGCAGTCTGTATCATCTGTCGTACTACTAGCTTGAGCTGAGCGACATCCACATTTAACCATGTTTTTGGGATGCTTGGAGCTTCCCCTGTTCGTACATCTTTCCCTTGCTCCACGTGTATGGTCTCGTTATGAGGTTGTCTTATTTGTAGTTGTACTTCATGTTCTTTTCTTTCTTCTTCCTTATTAACAGTCTTCGTGGCACTCCCTTGAAATGTGACATCCATTGGAGATGGTTCTGACACTACCCTTATTGGTGTAAAGGGTTTTGATTCTTCAATTGTATTTTCCACTTTTTCTTCCTTGAGGTTCTTGAATAGGACCTGTCCCCCTAGCAAAGTTTCTTTGATTTGAATATTAGATGCTTCATTTAATTTGATAACATGTACCTCATCTTGCGGCTCTTCTCTCCTTGTCATGTCCTTGATGGAATCTCTTGGCGTTTGATCTGCCTTCATTCCTTCCATGTTACATCCTCGTTCACCTGATTTAACTCCTCCCATTGTCCATCATCCCTAGAATCACTTCAAATGTCTACATTCAACATCGAGGTGTCCGGTTCTTCTTGTGCATCTGATGATGAGCTTGAGTTTATTAATCCCAATTCCCTATATCTATGGACTTTGGTTAACCTCTTTCTTTGCTCCAAGTCTTGGTGTGCTTGTTGGTAGTGGTGCCCTTGCACTGAGAGGTTTATTTGTTCTTCGGTATACTAATGGGTAGCTTCCATTGCTCTTGTCAATTCTCCTTCCGTAATGGAGGGTTTTCTTCAAGTCACGTTCTTGGAAGTACTTGTGCCCTCTTTGTAGCTGTAACTTTTGCTTCTGCTTGCATCATTTCCCTTAGTCTCTTGGTACCTCTCATTCTAGGTTGGGAGCTTGTTTCTGCTTCCTCTACAATCTTTACTCCTTTATTTTTCTTAGGGAATATAGCAATCTTTGCATATTTAGCCATGGCTTCAGATGATGGCATCTCTTTTAAATGCTCTCTAATGCCCAAGGCATGATATATCAATATGGTCAAAGCAATACTTCCATTAAAAAATTTCTTGTGATTCCATTGCTTCTTTGCCTCGAATAGCCGTTCTTGAATGTATGGAGTCATATTGACTTGATTTCCAATTTGTTTTATAGCATGAGACAACATTTGTACAATGATCTTTTGCGGAGCAGTGTACCTGTGCATGTTGGGAAAACAAAAGTGCTGATGGATGAGTCTCGCTTCCTCTTCAATATCAATGCGATTAATGTCAGTGAATGTCTTGGTCTTCGCCCCTCAACTTTCCTCCTTCAATATCGTGTTCCCATCCTTCTCCCATCCAAAAGCTTCTTTAATTAGGTCATGTGTAAATTGGATAATGACCCATTCGTCGACTGCATCCAAGACTCTAGCCTCCGGTACCAATGGATCATGCAAGGCAGGCTGTAAGGTGTTCATGACTTGTGTACATTGTTGAAAGTCAAGTTTGTATATCGGCAATTCAAAGTACTTGTGAATGCCCACCTTCCTTATGATGTCCATGGTTGATGGAAGTTCATGCACTACCTTGAAATCTTTGGACATCATCGGGAACTCATGACCCGTATCCATGATTTTGATGGTCTCCAGGAACAAATAATCCCCTACTGGTTGATCTTCTCTAAACCAATGACCTTTCGCTTTAGTTACACTTTGTAGGGGGAATTCCAATACTTCCTCTTGAAGTGTAGCTTCTGAATCTTCGAAAGCCATCTGCATCGTAATGAAAAGAGCATTAGCTTCTATAGAACACATGTCTTTAGTGATGTGTGTTGTAGTGACATTTTGTTCGTTGCGTCACTCCGTTCCCCTTGCTTGCATAAGTAAGATCTCTTCCCACATATTGTTTCATTTTCACTCCTGAAAGATAACAAGAATTAGGATAGCCGAAGCTTTTATTTATTTACATAGTAAGTCCATTCCTATGAGAGTAGAATCTAAGACCTATTCCCAAGTGGGGAATGTGCAACACTACTTTTGTTACACACATCATGTGTCAAATGCATGGCCTCATATTGTGGCCCTATCATGCATACTTTAGGTGCATTTGATTGTTGATATATTTAGGTAGTGATGTGTGTGAACACTCTGGGACCGCCGGGGCACTTTTTTCCCTCTTTAGGAGGTTTTTTTCCCCTGGCTTGTAAATATGCCTATTGCCCTAATGGGCTACTTATCTTTGTACATTCTCTAGTAATACATTCAATCTTGTGTGTTGTGCTCCAAGCTTCTTCTTCTTCCTTGTGCTATTCACGTGCTTCCGCAGACATCTAACTCCAACAATTGGTATCAGAGCAGGTCGCCGCTTCATCTAGGGCGTCGTCGACACTCCTCCAGTTGCAGTCTCAGGTTCGCATGAAATTTGGTGAACATACTCAGGGTGTTTCAAAGATCAAAACAGCTTCATTATGTGGTGCCGAAATTGGGATCTGAGCTCGTTTTAGCCTCCGAACGCACTATCGTAGTGCTTGTGCAGGCTATTTTGTCTTTTTGTGCCAAAGGTATATACATGTTTTGATTCTCTAATATAAGCGTCTCGAAGTCTGCTACAGGTTTAGCAGAACTCGTCAGGGAAATTCCGTTCAACTTTTTGAGATACACTCAATTTTCTGCATCAACGTATTTTAGTCACTGACCATGACTGAATGCAGTGATGTATTCCGTATGTTGGCTGTTGAGGATAAGTTGGATGGTACCAACTACCCATTATGGGCTTATGTGATGCAACATGTATTGGTTGCAAAAGGACTGTGGAACATTGTCCAGGGTGTTGAAAGACGTCATGTTACACCTACGACTACAGGTACTGCAAATACAGGTGCTGAAGCTGATGAAGATGGTGTCCAAGATGATATTCTGCAGATTCTTGTTCGTGCTGCTGTTTCTGTTGCACCTACTGCAGAGCAAATTCGTTGGGATGGCAGAGATGCTCTACATTGATAGCTTTGTCTGTCAAACGTTCTATTATTCCTCACATTCGCTATTGCAGAATAGCAAAGGATGCTTGGGATACACTTACCACATTGTACCAGGCTAGGAATGAGGCTCGTGTTGCTTACCTCCAAAAAACAAAGATCAAAGACTTGAAGGAACAGTTGATTTCTGCTGATGAGGTTATACCAGATAGCTCACTTGTGCAGACCGTTCTGAATGGTCTTCCTGATTCATATCAGAGTTTTGCTTCTACTCTTCGATTGATGATGAAAGGCAATCCAAATGCCTTGTCATTTGAGGAGTTAGTCTCTGTTCTGTTACATGAAGATCAGTCCAGGCAGACTAGGTCCATTATGCGTGTTGCAGATCAAGCTTTCCTGGCTAGCCAGAAGGGCAAAGGAAAATGGAGCTCTTCTACTAGTAAGCAGAAATTCGCAAATGCTGCACATTCGAAGAACCAGGATAAAGATGAGAAGAAATCAGAAAAGCAGAAATTGTCTTGCAAGTACTGTAAAGGGAATGATCATATTATCATAAAGAACTGTCCAAAACTGGATGCAAAAGAGGCAAAGAAAAAGGAGGCTGGAATGGTTGTTGCAGAAGCCTCTACACCAAAAATAGAGTCTGCTAATCTTGTGCAGGAAGAAGAATGGGCGTTTACTACTGTTTGCAGTTTTCACCCATGTTCTCATGAGCAGTGCATGTCTACAGTGGACTAAGATGTTTGGTACTTTGATAGTGGGGCGACCAAACATATTACCTCACAGCACAGTTTCTTCTCTTCACTCGAGCCTGCCCCTAGAGGGAATACTGTCACATGTGCCAACAACTCCTCTTATCTTGTTATGGGAGTTGGTAAGATCATTCTGACTACTACTGATGGTAGTTCTTTCACCTTGTCAGATGCTTTATTTGTGCTAGGGATCAAGAAGAATCTGTTATCAGTTTCCGCATTAGCCAAGGTTGGCTTGGTTGTGAAATTTGTTGATGACAGATGTACAATTCATGATCTGTCAAATGGCGATGTTATTATTGCTTCTAGCATTTTATGTCGTGGGCTATATAAGCTCATAGACTATGAAAGATCTGTGAATGATTCGGCATGTGCAGTTCATGATTCTCAGGCTATGTCAGATGCAAAGCTTTGGCATGCATGCTTTGGTCATCTGAATTTTCCTAGTTTGCTATGCCTGCTGAAATCTGATATGGTGTCTTCTTTGCCCAAGCTTGAGGCACCTGGAAAACATGTATGTGAAGGCTGTATTTTGGGCAAAATGTAGCGTTCCTCCTTTCCAAAAGATAGTTCAGTTCGGGCTACGTAGAAATTGCAGCTTGTACATAGTGATGTCTGTGTTCCTATGTAGACACCTTCTTTTGGAAACTATCTTTACTTCGTGACTTTCATTGATGATCTTTCTAGGCATGCATGGGTATATCCATTGAAGGCAAAGTCCAAAGTGTTTTTGTGCTTCAAACAGTTTTTGGTTTTGTCTGAAAATCTGTCAGGATGTAAAATGGGCACCCTCCGTTCTGATCGAGGGGGGGAATATATGTCTTCTGATTTTAATGCATTTCTGGCTGAACGTGGATAAAACACCAGTGTACAGTGCCATATACACCTCAACAGAATGGAGTTGCTGAACGAAAGAATAGGTCACTCATGGAGATGGCGAGGTGTATGGTCAAGAGTGAGGCTTTACCACATAGTTTCTGGCTTGAGGCTGTCATGTGTGCAGTGTATGTACTTAACATGTGTCCCATTAAAGCGCTGCATTCTATCACTCCATATGAGGCTTGGCATGATCACAAGCCATCTGTTGGTCATCTGTGGGTTTTTGGTTGTTTGGCATATGCATTAGTGCTTGAGCAACATCGTAGAAAATTGGATGATAAGGCAGTAAAATGTACTTTTGTTGGGTACAATTCTGAGAGTAAAGGCTATCGTCTGTATCATCCACAGACTAA
This sequence comes from Ceratopteris richardii, assembly GCA_020310875.1. Lineage (NCBI taxonomy): Eukaryota > Viridiplantae > Streptophyta > Polypodiopsida > Polypodiales > Pteridaceae > Ceratopteris > Ceratopteris richardii. The sequence continues at coordinate 111,051,224 of CM035434.1, forward strand.
ACGCATTTTGGTTAGCCGTGATGTTGTTTTTGTGGAAGATGCTATTCAGCCATTGCTTTGATGTACTAAGGAGACATCTGTTAGCGCCAAAGACATGTATGATACTTTGATGCCTCTTTTTACAGGTGGACAGTCTACTGCTGGTCTTAATGAGGCAACTTCTCAGCCTTTGCAGGTTTCATGTAATGATGCAGATCATCCCATTTTTGATGCAGATTTACATGATGCACTTGTTGATGAGAGAGCTGATATTGAGGAGGCAAAAACTATGCCAAAATGGCTGGTGCAGACTTTGAGTGATAGCAAATTAGATGCACCTTTGTCATATCGTACTCGTTCAGGCTCTCATAGTGCCTCCTTTGCATCAGATTGCTATGTTATGGCTGCATCTAGTCTCTGTGATGAGAATGAGCATGTTTCTTTTGATGAAGCACAAAATTCAAAAAATTGGATGGCTGCTATGCAATCTGAATATGATGCTATAATGAAGAATGGTACTTGGTCTTTATGTGACTTGCCTCCTAGCAAGAAAGCCATTGGTACTAAGTGGGTATACAAGCTGAAGCGTAAACCTGATGGTACAGTTGACAGGTATAAGGCTAGGCTTGTTGCAAAGGGTTATGCACAGGAAAGAGGCATTGATTTTGATGAGACCTTTGCACCCACATGTCGTATGGCTACTGTTCAGAGCATCTGTGCACTTGAAGTCCATCATGGTTGGAATGTACATCAGTTGGACTGTTGAAGCTCAAGGTCAAGGACAAAGCATGGAATTGCATCAAGGAAGTGGACACACAAGAAGAAGGAGCAAGTAGGGAGCTCCAAGAAGCACCTGTCAAATTTTCAGAAGAAATCCCTACAAAAATAGTGATTTTTATCACTAAAAACCATTGTAAATACCATTTCCCATTTTTGTAACTGCATTTTGTTCAAGCCGAGGAGTCCTCGAGCTTGAGGAGTATTAGAACTACCATCCTACCAATTTTCATAATTTTTAGACTCCGTTTGAGCCCCCAAATAAGCCCTGGAACCTATTTTTTAACTAGGCCGGACACTAGGTCTGGACAGGGCCAAAACCACTCAAAAACTATAAAAAGGGCTGGAGAGCTCATTTTTGGGGTTAGCTTGTTGTAGATTTCAGTTTTGTAAGAGAGCTCTTTGGTAATCGAAGCTTTCCATTGTTCCACTCTTTGCTCTTACCTTGTGCGCGTGTGTGTGTATGTGTGTGCATGCTTGTGTGCTTTCACTCACGCACTTGTGCCATCACTTGCTCGCGGTCTTCATACCGGTCCTCACGTCTCCACGGATTGACATTTATGAGGTGTATCTCCTCACGTTGGTACTCACCATTGTGCTAGAGTGACACCAAATTTGGCGCCGTTGCCGGGGAGAGAGCTTGGAGGACGAGCGTGTGACGGTAAGACGTAGAATAGCGACGTTGGAAGGTAAAAGAATCATCATTTTCAGTTCAGTTTCTGAATTTTCCTTCTTCTTCATCTTCATCATCATCACCATCTCCACCCGCCTTCATCTTCTCAGTTTTTTCCATTTTTTAGAGTACATTCACCTTGTTTTTACTTGTGGTTGTGAGCAAGAAGCTTAGAGTGGGTGCAGAACAGAGGCGCTGAAGAAGTAGCACCAAAAATAACTAAAAATCTGAGTGAATAGTCCCGGACAAGACGAACCTGCACCAAGTATCGTGAGAGCTGCGCCAGAGATCGTGAGTGAGCAATCGGGCAAACTGGGGTTACACAGAGCAAGGGGAAGCGACTAAGAAGTTAGAGAGGCTCTCAAGGTGAGCAAACATCCATTTAATCTATAATTTCGCAGTAAACTAAGTTTGGAAAGGGAAACGATCTGCGTCAGGTATCGTTTGGTACTGACAGAGGTAAAAACGAGTGATTTGGGGTGATACAGAGAGTGAGGAGAGGAGAGAGGAAAGAGTAGAGCATGTGTACAACCAAAACTTAGAAAAAATCTTTCCCAAAATTTGTCTAAGGGTCAAGTATCGTTTTGCTCCCACGGTCGAGTATCGCGATACTTAGCAAGTATCGTTTTACTCCTGTGGTCGAATATCGCGATATTTCCCTCCTTTCGGTATCGTTGGGTCCAAAGATCGTTTCAATCAAAGATCGCGATACTCACCAGCCATCGTGTATCGTTTGGTTCATAGGTCGTGTATCGTTTGCATGAGAGATCGGTATCGTTTCAGTCGAACATCGGTATCGTTTATCAGAGATCACGATATTTATCAGAGATTGGGTATCGCCTAAGTTAGAGATCGTGTATCGTTTTCTTCCAAATATCGAGTATCGTCTTGAGCTAAGTATCGTTTTGCCCGAGTATCGTGATAGTCAAGTATCGTGTATCGTTATACAACGATCGCGATACCTATCAAAGATCGTGTATCGTGGAGTTTGCTCACGATACTTGTTGAAGATCGTGTATCGCCTACTTCAAGTATCGCGATACATACCAAGTATCGTGTATCGAGTTCCTGAGATAGGAGGTAAGCTTTGCAGACACTGTAGGCAGAGACAGATCAGGATATGGAACGGAAAGACTTGAAAGGGAGAGACATAGAGTTCATAGGCATCAAAGAGATGGACATGATTTTCCATTGCCTAGACCACGAGAGCACTCAAGAACCCTTAGACCCTCTCAAGTGGTTAAGAAAATGAAGAACTACTTTGATGGATTTGGAGATCCTTATGATCATGTGGCGGAGTTCAAACAAGTGCTAAGAGCTGAATAGGTTGAAGACTTATTCACCCAGTTCGAGGCATTTGGTTTGACTCTTAAGGGTATTGCCTTAGCTTGGTTTCAACCTCTAAACAGTCACAACTATAGAGAGATAGGTCAGCTGTTAGAAGAATTCATTGTGGAATTTTCCAAAAGCGGTATCAGGCATAACACATCATCCTTGATCCACAACTTCAAGCAGACACCCCAAGAAACAATACGACTTGCAGGAAGAAGGTTTAGACAGTACTTGGAAAGATGCCCTGTACCAGAATTACCCACATCTGCCAAACAGGTGGCACTGTTTTTAGATGGCCTATTGAGCACAAAATTAAGGTCATATGTATACTTGAAGGAGCCTAGATCCATAGAAGAGTGTATACGGATATGCATTGACATAGAAGACAACTTGGGTGAGGAGTTAGGACTATCCAAACTCTATAAGGACTCTGATAGTTCTACAAGTCATACCTCTAGAGCCTCCACTGAGATAGATGAGATAGCTGAGCAAGTGGCCAAAAAGCTAGGAGTTCAAAATAGATAAATGCCAAGGGTCACTTCAGTGAAGCGATGTTATACATGTGGAGGAGATCACATGGCTAATGTTTGCCCATTGACCACTCAACCCCAAGGAAACTCTAATGCTCTATATTGCACCATAGAGAGGAAATATACAAATCATACGACCCAAGATTGTCCCTATAACAGGCAGGCTGTTAGACAAAATTATCAGCAACCTTACCAGCAGGGTAGGTATCAGAATCAGTACCAACAGCCATATTATAGGCCACAACAATATCAACCTCAATACCAGCAGCAATATCAGGCACCATGTAGGCCACAACCAGTCCTAGGAAACCAACCGCCAGCTCCTGCCAATGTGATCCCAGTTAAATATACGATGGCGGAGGAGAACCCTAATAGAGCATTGGTGCCACTAACCCCATTGGTCTCAGGAAATGATTCTCACACTCATGGTTCAGACTACTTCCATGAAGATAGTCCACATGCTTATTATATAGAGTCACCTGAGCAAAGTGAGACTTCTCAGTATCAATATGAGGCACCACCTATGGAACAAAATTGGGAGCCAGAATAATCCAATGTCATGTATACGACCCTAGGCCCCAATTGAGACAAGTAAGACCACAAGCCCCTATAGGACCATGCTTTAGATGTCAGGGCGACCATTTCATTCGTGAATGTCCCCACCCACCAGCTCTGGGACAAGGACAAAACATCACAATACAAGGCTTTTGTACTGAGTGCGGCAAGGAACATCTTCCTAGAGAGTGTCCCAGGAATCCCTCTAGTGCACCCAAGGTCACACCCATCAATGTGGTAGGCTTAGTGGCAGATTCAAGTCCAAGTAGTCGTAATGTGGCTCCTGTACAGGCAGTTACTAGGGCACAGGCTGCACAACAAGCAAAACCATCCGAGCAATCGGAGTCAAGTGAGGCAGGAGAGCCTAGTAAGAGGAAACCAAGAACATGGAAGATACCAGAGAGAAGGCTAATCGCAAGTGGAACAAAAAGATATCTAAAATAGAAGAAAGTCTAAAAGATGCCAAAACAAAAATAGAAGACATTGCATCTCAAAGCCCCTCACATGCCGAAGCTCCATCCACTCCACCTCATTCCACCCCACCAACCATTGTAAATAACCCACAACCAGGGTCTGTTCTTGCAGATCCAACCCCAGAAGGCTTGGACATGATGTTCAAGGCCTACCAGGCTCGTCTTCAAGAAGGGCCAACAGCTGCAAACCTAGACAAGAGTTACCCTAGAGCAGACTTAGAGATTGAACGGATGAAAATGTGCATGAAAATGGTAGAACAAGCTCAAGCTATACTTGAGACTAGTCAAAAGTTCAATCAGACAAACTCTATCAAACCAGATTTGCATTTCCAAGGCTTACTAGAAAGATTAGAGCAGTTGGTAAACAAACCACAAGTTTCTTTACCTCCACAGGCTCAACCATTTATTGAAAGAGGAAGCTCACCACCAATGGGAGCTTATGTTCCTAATTCCACGGATGCTGGAATACCTCCTTCAATTCAACAGTACTCTCAAGAGTTCTTGCGGGAAATACAGGAAGAGAATTGGGCCAAGGAGAAGGGTAATTCCCCTCCTATTCCTGAGATTGATGATCTTCATGATCAATTTCCCCAAGACATTCCGTCTATCTATGGAGACCAAGCAGAGCAACAAGAAGATGAAAGATTAGATTTTGAATCTAATTCTTTACAAGAGTTGCCTCATTTCATAGGCCCATGGGAATCTGAATCTATCCAAATCAGAGCTCCCACAATATTGGTAAGAAATGAAGACTCAGTGATTCCAAGAAACACTGATGTTGTGAAGAACACTAAGGTTCAATGTCATCTCACTGTAGAGGAGCTGCTCAAGGCAAAACCGGAGCTATGGAATCATGTGAAGGATCAAGTTCCAGAACTTGATTCCAATGTGCCAAAAGTAGGCCGTAAGCAGAAAGTACCAGAGATACCTCTAGACAAAATAGGGGACATGAGTGAAGGTGAAGAAGGTAATACTTATCTTCCAATCACTTATCAAGGTTACACAACCAAAGCAATCATAGATTCAGGTGCTGGTGTTGCTATTGCGACCACCTCCTTGTGGAAGCGATGGGGCAAACCCACCTTAAGACCAACGAGAATGAAACTTCAAATGGCAGATGGTCATTTTGAAAGACCTCTAGGATTGCTTGAAGGGATAACTCTAACCACTTGTGGTGTAGAGTTTGAACATACATTTGCTATATGTGACTTTGAAAAAAATAATGTCTACGAGATGATCCTAGGAAGACCCTTCCTACGACAATTGCAAATAGTACAGGATTGGGGAACCAACTCCTTGTACTTATAACACTTAGGGGTCACCACCAAGGTCAATCTGAAGGATTACACCTTCAGAGATGTACCACCCCTACAGTGGAATCCTATCCACAAAGCGAAAGAAGATTCTATCTCCGTGCATTCTGGAAGTTCACCTGATCCATCCTGGCTGCATGAAGATACTCACTTGTGGATGTGCAAGGTCGCAGAGGAAGAGGAAAAGCGCCTAAAAGCGAGAGAAGAAGGAACTCCCCCAGGAGATAGACCAACAAAAGACCCAGCCTATACACCGATGATATTTCCAGATGAGGAATTTGAGCCTCATGGTTGGGCAGAAATCTTAGCTACCATGGACATAGCAGTCAATGAAGAACAATGGACACCTCACTATGATGAGGAGGGTTATGATATTTCAGTGTTCATGTGTCAGCCCCTGTTGGAAGAGTGTGATCCTAATGAGTTCGTAGAAGAAGAAGAGAATGACGATGATCTAGAATCCATTGTGATGGATACTTACTTTGACTCAGAGGAACACTATTTAGAAGACATAGGAGTGTTAACCCAAAAAGAAGAAGAACCCCTCACGAGTATTAAAACGATAAATTCAAAGGAAGGAAGTGAAGGAGGACAAAAGAAAAAGAAAAGAAGAGCAGTGAAACAAGAAGAGGAAGAATCATTGTTTGAAGTACCAGAAAATTTCAAGAAATATGAAGTGGAAGACCGAAAAATTTTGGTACGGATGCCTAAGAGAGAGGCCATTATAGGAGAAGCATATGACAATAAAGAAAAGACCAAAAAAATTGTAGTGACCATTGAAGGGAACGAAGAACGATGTACGTACATAGGAGATGACCTCAGTGCAAAAGAAGAAGCAGAGCTGGTAGCTCTATTAAGGGAATATAGGGATGTGTTCGCATGGCACTATAGAGACTTGAAAGGAGTAGATCCAAAGATTTGCTCTCATACGATTCCGATGACCGCTGATGCCAAGCCCACCAAACAAAAGCCCTACACATATAATGACAATTATGCAGCCAAAATAAAGGAGGAAATTGACAGGCTGATTGAAGCTGGATTCATCTATGAGATTGAGCACACTGAATGGGTGTCCCCCATCGTAGTGGTGCCCAAGAAGAATGGGAAATTGCGAGTGTGCATTAACCTTAAAAAAGTTAATGCCGCTACAATCAGAGATAGTTATCCACTTCCAATCACCGAACATCTATTGGAGCGTGTTGCAGGCAAGGAAGTTTATAGCTTCCTTGATGGATTTTCAGGTTACAACCAAGTAGCCATTGCCCCCGAAGATCAACACAAAACGGCCTTTGCCACAGAATGGGGAATCTTTGCATTTCGTGTGATGCCATTTGGGCTCACCAATGCACCTGCAACATTCCAAAGGCTCATGTGTCATGTCTTCAAAGAGTTCTTGCGAAAGAGCTTAGAAGTATATGTGGATGATTTATGCGCTCATTCCCAAGAAAGAAGTTACCACATCCCTGAGCTCAGACAAATCTTCAACAAGTGTAGAGACTATCGAGTGTGTCTGAACCCAGAGAAGTGTGTGTTCATGGTACGACAATGTAAAATCTTAGGTCACATTGTTTCTAAGAATGGAATTTCAATAGATGAGGACAAAGTAAGAGCAATAGCAGAGCTGCCCAGGCCAAGGAATATTAAAGAGGTACAAGCCTTTATGGGCCATTGTGGATATTACCGTAGGTTTATCCACATGTATGCCATCATAGCTAAACCTCTTTATGGGTTGTTAACAAATTTTGAGTGGAACGAGGAATGCGAGAATTCCTTCAACGAGCTGAAAAGATGCTTGTGCTCAGCACCAATACTGACCACTCCTGATTGGAGTAAACCCTTTCATGTCCATGTAGATGCCTCCAATCATGCAATAGGATGTGTGCTAGCGCAACCCACAGGTGAAGGAAACCTAGATTTGCCTATAGCATATGCTAGTAGGCAATTAAATGCAGCTGAACGAAATTATACCACAACGGAGAGAGAAGGCTTAGGCATGGTATACACTGTGAAAAAGTTTAGACACTATTTATTGGCCAATAAGTTCAAGTTTTTCACTGATCATCAAGCTTTACTATATTTGGTCAATAAACCTTGCAATACAGGCCGCTTAGTAAGATGGTTCCTCTTACTAATGGAATACGACTTTGAAGTTGTTGTCAGGAAAGGTAGAACCCATCTTAGGGCAGACCATCTTTCTCGCATCACTTCAAGAGAGCCACCGCAAGGAGTGTCTGATGAATTGCCCGAGGCTTATCTGTTCAATTTAGAAGTTGTTCCTAAATGGGCAAATAAGTTGGTACCAGTCCTAACCTTTGGGCCTGCAAATAAAAATGTGAAAACAAGCAAAGAAGAAATTGTAAAATCACAAAAGTATCAAATATTGGCCGGAAGTATGTACAAGCAAGATACTGAGGGCGTATTAGCTTGTTGTGTTGAGGACGACGAACATACTAGTTGGATGCAACAAGCCCATGAGGGACTGCTAGGAAATCACTACTCTAAACAACGAACATTGCAGAATCTAAAATGTTTAGGAGTGTACTAGCCTAGCATGGACAAAGAAATACAGGAGTGGATCCAAAATTGTCCAGTGTGCCAGAAGAGACCCCCAGTGGAGCATGCCACTCTTTATCATGTGTCATTAATCCCAGATTGGAGTGCCCCATTGGTTGAGTTCATGAGATCGGGAACATTACCCAATCAGGCTAGCCTTGTAAGAAAACGGAGCATGGAGCAAGAGGCTCAAGACTATGCCTTGGTAGGAGACAACTTATATCGAAGAGGCAAGGATGGTTACCTAAGACTGTGCGTTCATGAATCAGACTATTTGAAAGTCTTAGAAACTGCACACAGCGGTGCTGCAGGTGGACACTTTGGGCCTGGCAGAGTAATTAAGACCATTTTATTCTCAGGACTTTGGTGGCCCACTCTTCATATGGATGCACATACTTATGTGAAGAAATGTGACACATGCCAACGTGCCCAATATCCGATAAGAAAAGATGAGATGCCTTTAAGGCCAATGATGGGAGGGCACGCATTCTCGAAGTGGGGCATAGACTTTGTTGGTCCTATTAACCCCCCAGCTAGAAACTCCCATGCAGAATACATTATTGTAGCCACAGATTACCTTACAAAATGGGTGGAAGTAAAAGCCACGACAAAGAATGATGCTCAAACGACGGCTAAGTTCTTATTCGAAAATGTGTTCACTAGATATGGGTTACCAATAGAGTTGGTTAGTGATAGAGGTACGCACTTCTTGAATGAGGTCATTGAACATCTCCTTCAAGAATTCATGGTGATACACAAGAAGTCTGCCCCCTATCACCCACAAGCTAACGGACAAGCTGAGAGCACGAATAAGATCCTATGTAACGTATTGACGAAACTTGTAAATAATAAACGCTTTGATTGGGACAAACAACTTCATCATGCTGTTTGGGCATATCGAGTGGCCTACAAAACGGTACTCAATGCTACCCCATTTCAGATGGTCTTTGGACAGAATGCCGTGCTACCATTGGACTTCCTAATCCCAGCCTTGAAAGTAGCACAAGAGCATGAGTGGAATGGACATGAGTTGTCTTCCAGGATCTTTGATCTAGAACGCTTAGGTGAGACGAGGCTACGGGCAGCAGTAGGCATTTATGCTGCAAAGAAAAGGCAAAAGGCATACTTTGATGCCCATGTAAAGGATAAAGGATTGAAGGAAGGAGATCTAGTGCTGGTTTATACGCTAAAGCAACATGCCCGCAAATTGGAGAAACGAGGATTGGACCCATGATCATTAATAGACTCTCCACTAGTGGTGCAGTTCAGTTGGCCACTTTAGAAGGTGATATCTTACCGAACTATATAAGTGGTTGTCGAGTCAAGTTATATCAAGAACCTCTTACAGAGGAAATGCTCATGAGACTCAACACTGCTAAGAGGCGCAAAGAAGAGGAGTTAAGGGTTAGAGAAGAAGCACAAGCAGAGGCGAGAGAGCGCATCAGAAGAAATAAGCTACGGCGGCTAGGCCTAGATGTCAACACAAAAGCTCCAAAATATCACATGGACATGTGCCAAAAATCGGGCATAACTACTTCTCGAATAATTGATTGACGGCCCTTTGTGACTATAGAGGTAGGACAAGGAAAGAGTGTAAAGATTGTGAGAGCATTAGTTGACTCAGGTGCAGCAACTAGTGCAGTGCGACTTTCATACTGCCAGGACCTGCAATCGAACATCAAGCCCATAGAAGCCTATCTCATAGGATTAGGAGGCGTGGAAACCCCCTGTTTGGGCGAGGTGGAACTTCCCATCTACCTTCAAGATGTTCCAATAAAAGTCAAAATGCTAGTGTGTCATGATGAGGACCTCACAGAGCCACTTGTCTTGGGTCAAGATTGGATTTACGACCATGCTGTCAACTTGAACCTAAGAAGTCAACTTCTTCATGTTTGGGCACATGAACAATGCATTACATTAGAATTGGAGAATTGCATGGCCACTGACCAAGACACCACACGCTCTCTTCTTTCCTCTAAGGCTAATCTTCTCGAACAAGATGTTGTAAATGTCAAAAGATCTATGATCCAGACAGACACAATCCTGGAAGGACAGTCTCAAAGGCAAGAAGAACCTTCTTCTTTTTCAAAGAGTAAAGCATCCACATTAGTTCAACCTCAGAAGCAAACAAAACAGTGCAAGATAGCCAGTCTATCAAATAGACAAAGAGCCTTCAAGAAGAAAAAAGTTATGGGCATGAAGCAGATTTAGGTAAAGAAAGGAGTGCAACCATCGACGTTGCTTCAAAGATTCCCACCCAACCAGATCGACCATGAAAAAAGAAGAACCAAGCACCTATGACAGGCTCAAGCACGACGAATCCAACAAATTTGGGTACCGAAGCTATCAAAGAAGGTCGACCACAATCATGTACAAATTTGGGTGCCAAAAAAATTAGCTACAGCTCAACACGGGCGATTACAGATGTGGGTACCTAAGAAGCTCTTACATACACAACGGCCTCCGCTCCCCACCAGGCAAAGGGTCTCAACAAAGAAGCCAAGGAAAGCAAAGGGTAAGAACAAAACACAAAGAACAAACAAAGATAAACTCAACCCTTCTGCAAAAGAAAGCAGGCAATCATCAAGGATATGGGTTTGGAAGCCAAAAGCACCAACAACATCCACAGAACCAAAAGGCCAACCACACGGGGTACCAAAGTTTGGAAAGCATCCAAAGATGAAGTGGCCTGAGGTGATCTCTACAGTACCAAACCCTATTCCAAAATGGGTTCCAATCCGGAGGATTACATCATTTCGAGATCCAATAGACACCTCCAATCAAAGAATTCATCAAGTATACAAGTAACATCAAAAGCCTCGACCAGCAGCAACCATGTGCCTTTGGCATAACCCAGTCGTTTGCACCATTCAGGTCATGCATTTCCAAAGTATGCATCAATATAGGGCCACCTTACATGGCCGTGCATAGACACAATTGAGAAATCCCAGGCACATGAGACACAAATTTCACATGCAAAATATGTTATTGATACTAACCTCTTTCTTCTTGTTTGATGCCATCGTGTTCCAAAAAAAAAACAAAAAAAAAAAAGGGGGCAAAGAAGGAGACTGTGCTTGAAAATGATCATCAACGGACTTTCAGCAAGGACATCCATCAACAAAAAGGACAAGACAAGGGTCAAACACCATGCTGGAACTACAACACGAAGAGATGAAGATCAACGGACCCTTCACCATGGTAAGCTGTGTATGCTTCAACAACACTATAACCATGATCGATTAAGAAACCTCTTCATCAGCATACCCTTGAGCACTTAGCTCAAGACCCAATCTCTTGCACCATACTTCTTGCCATGCATTTTCCAAGTACGCATATGTAGGGCCACATTACAAGGCCATGCACAAGGCACATAATTTGTTCAACCCATGCACTAATGCACTTAACCATCATACATTATGGGTTACAAGTACTTGGCATGAAAACTATAAAAGCCATCGTTGGAAGAATCAGAGGACATCAGGGTGACCACTACAAGAGCAAGGAAGCCATCCACGATAGAGAGCTGCTCATAATCAACATTGATCACCTCCTTTGAGCAACTAGTCGTTTTGGATAGCTCACAAATGCACCATCAAGATAGAATACAAGGAAGAAGTAAATACAAAGGAACTACAAACTGCAAGATCTAGCAGTGGCAAAGTAAGGAACTGGACAAACGACCAGGCTACATTGGGAAAATGGATCACCCCTGTTGGACGCAAAGGACGCTACCTCTCAATGTACTACATGGAACGACCAATACAACAAGGGTCTGTCAGGGACGACAGACTCAAGAGGGGGGGGAGTGTTGAAGCTCAAGGTCAAGGACAAAGCATGGAAGCGCATCAAGGAAGTGGACACACAAGAAGAAGGAGCAAGTAGGGAGCTCCAAGAAGCACCTGTCAAATTTTCAGAAGAAATCCCTACAAAAATAGTGATTTTTATCACTAAAAACCATTGTAAATACCATTTCCCATTTTTATAACTCCATTTTGTTCAAGCCGAGGAGTCCTCGAGCTTGAGGAGTATTAGAACTACCATCCTACCAATTTTCATAATTTTTAGACTCCGTTTGAGCCCCCAAATAAGCCCTGGAACCTATTTTTTAACTAGGCCGGACACTAGGTCTAGACAGGGCCAAAACCACTCAAAAACTATAAAAAGGGCTGGAGAGCTCATTTTTGGGGTTAGCTTGTTGTAGATTTCAGTTTTGTAAGAGAGCTCTTTGGTAATCGAAGCTTTCCATTGTTCCACTCTTTGCTCTTACCTTGTGCGCGTGTGTGTGTATGTGTGTGCATGCTTGTGTGCTTTCACTCACGCACTTGTGCCATCACTTGCTCGCGGTCTTCATACCGGTCCTCACGTCTCCACGGATTGACATTTATGAGGTGTATCTCCTCACGTTGGTACTCACCATTGTGCTAGAGTGACATGGACATTAAAATTGCATTTCTGAATGGTGACTTGCATGAAGAAGTGTATGTTTTTCAGCCCTGTGGTTTTGTGCAGAAAGGGCATGAAAACCAGGTGTGCAGGTTAAAGACGGCATTATATGGTTTAAAGCAAGCACCATGTGCTTGGTATGAGAAGATACATGCCTATCTGATTGCACATGGTTTTATGAACAGTCCAACTGAGAGCACCTTATATGTTAAGCGTGCTAATGATGTGCTTCTGATCATTGTTGTCTATGTTGATGACATGCTGCTCACTGGTCCTATTGAGAATCATATTGATGATTTTAAGGCTGATTTTCATGCCTCATTTGAGATGTATGATTTGGGGCATTTGCATCACTATTTGGGCATTCAGTTTATGCAAGTTGATGGTGGATTGGTTTTGTGTCAAACAAAATACATTGACACATTATTGTAGCATTTTGGCCTTGAAGACCATAAGCCTATTGCCACTCCTATGGAGACAGGTTTACGATTGAGTCTTCATGATGCTAGAGATGCATTTGATGCTGTCCTCTATCAGCAGGCTATTGGATGCCCGATTTACTTATGCATTACTCGGCCAGATATTCAGTTTTTTGTCTCACAGATGAGTAGGTTTATGCATTGCCCAGGTGTCAAGCATTGGCAGGCAGTTAAGCGCATCTTTCGCTACTTGAGTGGTACTCGACTACTTGGTTTGTTTTATCCCAAGGGTGGATCAGTACCGCCAGATTTGCATGCTTTTTCTGACTTAGACTGGGCTGGTTGCTATGACACTGGTGTGTCCACTAGTGGCTTTTGCTTCATGCTTGGTAGCTCATGTATATCTTGGTTGAGAAAGAAGCAGCCTACTGTGGCCACTTCCAGTTGTGAGGCTGAGTATAGGGCAGCTTTGACAGCTACTGTTGAGTGTGTGTGGCTCAGACGCCTTATGACTGATTTGGGTATTGGTCAGTCCTCTACCACCACCATCTTCACTGACAGTCAGAGCGCATTGGCAGTTGCGAGGAACCGTGTGTTCCATGCTCGCACTAAGCACATTGAGGTGCATTATCATTATGTCAGGGAGAGGTTCTCTGTTGGGGAGATTAGCTTGGCATATGTGCCCACGTAGGAGAACATTGCAGACCTTTTCACGAAGGCTCTGCCTAGGGAGAAGTCTGAAGCTTTCCACAAAGCTTTGGGCTTACTTCCTTTCGTGGAGTGATTTCCACATAGCTTGGCACTTCCTTATACATGAGTGCCAGCTCCTTGTTTACCGCATCACTCCCAGGGGGGATTTGTTGATATATTTAGGTAGTGATGTGTGTGAACACTCTAGGACCGCCGGGGCACTTTTTTCCCTCTTTAGGAGGTTTTTTTTTCTCGGCTTGTAAATACGCATATTGCCCTAATGGGCTACTTATCTCTGTACATTCTCTAGTAATACATTCTGTCTTGTGTGTTGTGCTCCAAGCTTCTTCTTCTTCCTTGTGCTGTTCGCGTGCTTCCGCAGACGTCTAACTCCAACATTGATGCTTCATGTGTGCAATTGGAATCTTTTTGGTCTTAGTGTTCTGGTTCCTGCTGCCTCTTGGGTCGCCACATCCATTTTGTAGTTGAAATGTGAGGCCTCGTCTTGTTTATGGAGTGGGAATACGTTCTTAATGTATTTTTTAGACTTTTGGATGATTGTTGTTCCACATTCATAATATTTCCTATACAATGCATTCACATTTATTTGCTTTCTTGAGTGCATTGAAATAAACAAAACCATTTTTATTGTTTAGTGCTCAATTGAGGGACAATTTCATTCTAAACTAAAAATTTTATGCTTTCAGATAAGGAGATTGACCTTGAGGCTTGTAGCAGTTCAGCACTACACTTTGTCAACCTAAAATAATCAGGTGACTTAAGTTTCAAAGCTCAAAATACAACCAATTCTATGAAGTGTCAACCTAAGATTTGAATTTCATAATAGGTATTTGAACTCGGCTTTGCTCTAGCCTTAAAAGATTTGCAAACCTACACAATGGAAGCTTTGAGTTTGGATTTCTGCATTTCAATCTTTATCCACGAGCAACTTGCAGGTATTCTTATTACCTATGACATGTTGGTTAAAGAATTTTCACTTAGTTGTTAGCAATCGCATATGATTGAGGAAGATATATGATTATGACTAAGATTGCTAAGGTTGAGAATCTTATCTCTAAGGTTGCTAAGTTCTACTAGTTTCTATCTTATTTATTTACTCTTTTGTTTTATATGCTGATAGGCCATCATAAATGGATCCAAGAATGGACTCACTAGGAGATTTGAGGATCTACCAGTGTTTAATGCATTCAAAATTTTGAGCCCTTCTTTGTACCCAACAGATGCATATGATCGAGAAAAAATATCATAGGAATGGTTGAATAGAATTATCAATCGACTTATATTGATACTCATATGATCGATATTCATAAGTCGATGAATGAGAGAGAAGATTTTGTTGGGATGCTATGGCGAGTTGCAAAACACAAGAGCATGCGTGATGCATGGGTAGTTTGTAATGAGTCAAACTCATGGTGCGACTTGTATCTAGAGATGATGAAAATATGGCAGTTATGTTTGGTTGTCCCTGCAAGTACTTCTGCATGTGAGCGTGGCTTTTCACGTCAAAATTTCATAAAAAATGTATCAAGATCTTCATTAGGATTGGAGACATTGGATGCTTTGATGTTTTTATCCATAGATGGACTTGGAATTTCTTCAATAGATTGGAAGGATGTATTTGAAGCATGGGTAAGTGCAAAAAAAAGAAGAGCAATGCCATTGGAGTAGTGATCTTACATGTTCTATTGGAATTGCAGCATATGTTTTCTTCACATATACATTTTCTTGGAATTGATGAATATTGCGTTTTGATATATCTACATGTTCTCTTGGAAATACAACACCTTGCTCTATATATTGAATTTTTTTGTGACCTTTCTATTTAGGGAGTTTGTGGCATGCTATTTTTTTGCATAAAACTGATATATATATACTCTATTGAAATGACCTACCTACAGTACAGAATCCATATTTCTTGTTGTATGAGGTCCTACGAGTCACTCTGTCATGCATGTCTATTGTATGCGAATAATAATAAATTTGCAATTATGTTGATGGATGTAGCCTCGTATATTTTAGATATATATGCATACTTATCACTAATATTACTTGCCTAGAATACAAATTCCTTGTTGTATGTGGTCTTGCCACTATACATACATAAATAGGTCAAATCTTTTGATGAGATGAAAATATGAATGTACGTAAATATACATATGTCTGTGTATCTATTCATGTTTGTATATGTTTGTGTGCATGATGTATGTATCATATAGGTAGCTATCTTTGTATATTATACATATGTGTATATTTGTCTCTCTATATTGTGGATTACTCATGAGCTATTGTAGCTCCTAAACTAAACAGTTGTACCAAAATCCATATATCAAGAGCTAACATAGGGCCATGAGCAATTGTAGGTCCTAAAATAAGAATTTTTACCAAATTCCATATGTAAAGAGCATCAATAGTTTTATTGAGAGTCCAATACTTATAGAATTGTTAGCAGTAGACGAACAAAATGCTCTTTAAGTGTTTTTTTTCAAATATTATATTTGAAATTTTGTGTAGATGAATATGTATACATATGCTCATCACATACTTTGTGCTTGCATATTGACAACATTACTTATATGAAGACTTCAATACTTATGGTACTGTTAGGAGTAGAGGAACAAAGTGCTCTAAGTCTATTTTATCAATTGCTCTATTTGAATTTTCTTATGTGAATATGTACACAGATATGATCATGATTCATCACATGCTGAGTACTTGCATGTTGGCAGCTGTACAACAGTTGTTTGTGATGGAACCCTACAGGTTGCTATCTCTGTAAAGAGCAGCATTAGTTATATGGAGAGTACTTGCATGTTGGCAGCTGTACAACAGTTGTGTGTGATAGAATCTGACAGGTTGTTATCTCTGTAAAGAGCAGCAATAGTTATATGGAGAGTCCAATACTTATGGTATTGTTGGCAACAGAGGAACAAAATGCTCTTTGAGTGTTTTTGGTCAATTGTTCTATTTGAATTTTTGTGTACATGAATATGTATACATATGCTCATCACATACTCTGTGCTTGCATATTGGTAACATTACTTATATGAAGACTTCAATAATTTTGGTATTGTTGGGAGTAGAAGAACTTAAAATGCTCTGATTTTATTTTGTCATTTGCTCTATCTGAATTTGTGTATGTGAATATGTATAGATATGCTCATGATTCATCCCATGCTGAGTAATTGCATGTCGGCAGTTGAACAGCAGCTGAGTCTCTAACAGAACTCCATAGGTTGTTGAGTCTTTGACAGAATGAATCAGCTACAGAAGTATAGCTTGCCTCCTTTGTTCAAGGAGGTATGAGGGTAGAGTTTGCCAAGGCATGGATGGGCAAACCTGGGAGCTATTAGCAACTGCAACAGTCTAGCAGTGTTGTTGTAACAAGTCTCCTAAACTTGAGTCACAATCTCACACGGAATAATGGGTTTCGACACCACAAGATATAAAGAAGGCAAACAGAGTATACACAGAACAAGAAGAGAGAGAATTTTATTATCTGTGCAGATTTACAAGTAGTTCTGATCTGCGTTACAAAATTTATCAGATTGCTTCAATGTGAAGCCTCATCCACCCGACCACCCCCGAGCTGATCTCAATCCCAATCTCAATCACAATCACAATCTCAATCCCAATCTCAATCACAATCACAATCACAATCTCAATCTCAATCTCAATCGCAATTCTAGAAGCCGAAAAACGATCGTAATGACTGTACGACCATCATCCTTTTCTATCTCTCAGTCTTCGTCTTTTTGGGATCTCTGCCTTTCGCCAGTGCATGACCAATCACGCCTTCCTAGACCCGCACTTTTAGAATCTGCATGCTCCAAGATAGCGTCTTTTCGCATGTCTCATGCAAGACTTCCGGACCACCCATGCATCTACTTTTCATGTCCACCATCAAGAATCGTACCTGCAAAAATAGAGGTAATCCCTGCAACGCACTCACACACACGTCAACCACCCAAAAATAACCCATATACCCATGTGCGTTTTCTAAATCCAAGAACATGAATAAGATGAATGAATGAAGGCTTCTCTTTTTTTTTTTTTTTTTAAAGTGTTGGAAAACGGCACTTTTCAAAACCCTGTAAATCAAAAACAGTGACGAATCAGCTTGAGCTTGTGAGAGACAAAAATATTCAGTTCTTAAATCTGTACAATAATGTTAGAGACGCCTCAGGTCCAAATTTGCTTACAGATATCACTTTTGGGCCGTGCAAAATCGAAAATTCTAGAGAGATGAAAAAAACATAAAAATCTCTTCATTAACCTATCTTCATGGAACCAAATGAGACATAAAACATAGGAACTACAAAAAATTCAATCAGGTAAAGTTTTTCTACTAAGAATACTCTACCTTTCTCTCATACAACACTTTTTCAGATTCCTTCATCTTCATGCTCGAAATTAACATGCAAATTTCATGCGACAACTTTCTAGAGAGAGAATGTAAAAACTTATTGCTACAAAGTTTTGCAGACATGATCAAAATATCCTAAACATAAAATTTCATTATTAAACACATCTTTTTTTTTTTCCAGGTGGAAAATCAGCGTGGCATCTTACAATTCTCCCCCTCTTTAAAGAACTCTGTCCTCAGAGTTGGAAAGAAGGATAATGTTCCATAAACTCATCTAAACCAACCCATGTTGAATCTTCAATAGGATATGCAAAAGGCATCTTCCTTCAACTTAGATTTGTCCTGCAAAACATGATCAGCATTAGGAACATACTTTTTAAGTAATCCAACATGGAAGACTGGATGAATTTTCAAAGTATTAGGTAGGTCAAGTAAATATGCAACAGAACCAATTTTCTTTAAGATTTTGAAAGGACCAGCATAACGAGGAGACAATCGACGATCTTTGCCTAAAACCAGATTTGATTTAGAAGGAATCACTTTCAAAAAAACCAGATCATTTGTTCTAAATTCCAAGGGCCTCTTTTTGAGATCATGATATAATTTCTGACGTTTCTGTGCATCTTTCATGTTTTTCCTTACCTGATTTAGCTCCAAATCCATGTTTTCAAGCATCTGTTTGGATATTTCAACCTGATACTGTGAATTAAAAAGTGAATGCGGCAGCAAGCAATTATAACCATACATTGCTTCAAAAGGTGTGATCTTAATAGAGGAATGCCATGCACTATTATATGCATACTCAACGAAGGGCAAATATTCAGTCCAATTGTTTTGCTTATCATTCACATACATGCGTAACATATCCTCAAGCACCCTGTTAACCCTCTCGGTCTCACCATCGGTTTGAGGATGAAATGCAATACTCATGCCTAATTCTGTTCCTATGGATTGAAATGTTGCTTTCCAAAAATTAGATGTGAACCTTGCATCCTTATCAGAAATTATACTTTTGGGTATACCATGTAACCTAAAAATTTCTTTTATGAAAAGTTTAGCAATATGCAAAGCTGTTTCAGTTTTCCTCATGGGAAGAAAATATGCCATCTTTGTAAGACGGTCCACGACAACAAAGATGGTATCATGCCCACTTCTGGTCACAGGCAACTTTGTTATGAAATCCATAGAGATGGATTCCCATTTTTGATCAGGCACATCTAATGGTTGTAACATGCCAGGACTCCTTTCAAATTCGGCCTTAACCTGTTGACATTTCAGACATTCTTCGACATACCTCTTAATATCATATTTGATACGTGGCCAGTAATATGAAGCTTTCACTTTTGCATAAGTTCTAGAAAAACCAGGGTGTGCAGAGAAAGGTGCATCATGACAGTCATGCAGGATCTTTTCTTTCAAAACAGATTCTGAAGAAATACATAAACGAGAATTACAATACAAATCATTATTTCTCAAATGAAATTTTCCCTGAAACATAGAACCTCGATTCATACCCAAAAATTCCAAGATTGCTGCATAAAATAAATCTTCTTTTAATTCTTTTCCAATATCAAAATCAAAGTATAAAATAAAAATTGAACTGCATAGGGGTTTACGACTCAAAGCATCGGCCACCTTGTTTTCTTTTCCTGCTAAGTATTTAATATCAGAATCATATTCACTTAGCAATTGGATCCATCATTTTTATCTATTGTTAAGTAAAAGGTTGAGTAAATATGTATTTAAGGCTCTAATGATCTGTTCTTAATTCAAACTTTACTCCTAGCAATAAGTGTCTCCAATGTTTAAGTGCATGAACAACTGCAAGCATTTCTAAGTCATGTGTTGTATAATTTAGTTCATGTTTCCTTAATTTCCTTGACTCATAAGCCACTACCCTCCCTTTTTGTGAAAGAACGCATCCGATTTGGTTTCCACTAGCATCACATGCAACAATAAAAGGCTTCCCTAACTCAGGTATCTTTAGCACATAATTTTTGATAACTTTCTTTTTTAATTCGTCAAACGCCTTTTGACACTCATCGTTCCATGTGAACTCTCTATTTTTCTTTGTCAATTCTGTAAGAGGATTTGCAATTCGAGAAAACTCCCTAATGTGTGCCCTCTCATATTGTGCCAAACCAAGGAAGCTTCTCACATCCCTCACACATTTGGGTGTAGGCCAGTCAACTATGCTTTTAACTTTCTCAGGATCTATATGAATCCCTTCCTTAGAAACAACTCTCCCCAAATAAGTCACTTCCCCTTTTGCAAAAAAACATTTACTCATCTTACCATATAGTTTATGCTCTCTTAGTTTTAGTAAAGTCTTCCTAAGATGCAATGCATGTTCATCATCATCCTCAGAATACACAAAAATATTGTCAAGAAAAACTAATATAAATTCATCGAGATATTCATCAAACACATTATTCATCATACACATAAATGTTGTAGGAGCATTTGTTAATTCAAAAGGCAAAACTGTGAACTCGTAATGACCATATCGTGTTCTAAAAGCGGTTTTGGGTATGTCCTCAGACTTTACTCTAATTTGATGATATCTCGATCTTAAGTCAATTTTAGTTAATATTGTGGCACCACTCAATTGACTCAGCAGTTCATCTATGTGTGGCAGTGGATACTTGTTCTTAATGGTTTTCTTGTTCAATCCCCTATAGTCAATACAAAGTCTGTATGAACCATCTTTCTTTTTCTGAAACAAAACAGGTGCTCCCCAAGGTGAAACACTAGGTCTTATCAACTCCTTCTTCAATAGATCATCCAATTGGAGCTTCAATAAGGCTCACTTCCTGGATAAAGGTCTATAGCATGGTCAATTTTCCTAGGAGGAGGCATGCCCGGTAGATCATCAAGAAATACATCTGCGTACTCATCTAAAAGCTTTTTAACATATTCCGGTATTTCCTCTTCTTTCTTCTTCTCTTGAAGCTCATGTACATAAACCAAATATGTCTCACAACCCTGTTGAAAACCCCTAATCAAATTTATTGCAGAAAATAGGAGAAAAACTTGAATTACACTTGCCTGCAAGACGATGTTCCTTCCCTTCTATTTTCAAAGTAAGGATCCCGCTTTCACAATCAATCACGACACTGTTATGAACTAACCAGTCCATTCCGATGATTACATCACATTCTCTCATTTCAATTACATGGAAGGTACCCAAAAACTTATGTTCTCCTAACATAAAATCAAGATTCTCAATACAGCCTCGAGTATAGTGTATCCTACCATTAGCCATCTCTACAGGTCTTTTAGTCTGCATCTCAATATGCAACCCTAACGCTTTCTACCATCTTAAGTGAAAGGAAACAATTTGTACTACCCGAATCAATCAAGAAACTAACCTTACGTGAGGATATGTCCCCCATAATCCTAATCACCGATGCCCTTGAATGAGAAGAAGTTTTCATGCATTGAAGTCTAGGGCTAGAACACTTACCTGGATCATCCGCTTCCTCAATTGTCATGTTTTCTTCTTGTAGATGAGCTATCTTCGCTTGCATAGAACGGTTGATGGCGTTATTTGGACATTCAAAAGTGCGATGTCCTTGTTCTCCACATCGAAAACAAAGTCCCAACCTCTTAGCCCGCTCCAGGAAATCAGAATCACGTTGCCAGTGCATAACTTCTTGCTTCTTAGGTGTATACATTTGCTTCGGCTTTGGTCTTCCTCCTTGATCGTTAATAGAGTTAGTCGATCTCTGTCCATTTTGATTTATTGAAATAGGTCTTGGGGGTCGATGTCCTGTTGAGATAAACCTTGATTTGAATGCCTTTTTCGTGGTAAACTTCTCCATCTTCTCAAAGTTTTCTGCTTTTGCAACCGCATCAAGAAAATCTACACATCCAGATCCCTTTACTTGATAGCAAAGCTCTTTCCGCAAATCCTCAATAAACTTGCTTTTCAGCGCATCTCCGCAAAAATTTCTCGTTATATTCTTCAACAGACAAGTTATATCTATCATCCTCATGCTGCTTGAAAGAGTAGAATTCCATTTTCTTTTCCATCCGATAATGTGGAGAACAATAACGATTCTCTGCTTGCTCTCGAAATTCTTTCCAGAGGATCGGACCTTCACGTGTTCTTGTCTGTATATAAGATTTCCACCACAGTTTTGCGACTCCTCGCAGATGCAGAATTGCCACATTTGCTTTTGATTCCTCACTAAATACGCGCAGGTCAAAGAAATCTTCAAGCTCCTCAATCCATGCTTCAAGATTTCCACCACAGTTTTGTGACTCCTCGCAGATGCAGAATTGCCACCTTTGCTTTTGATTCCTCACTAAATACGCGCAGGTCAAAGAAATCTTCAAGCTCCTCAATCCATGCTTCAAGATCCTCTCCAGTTTTCTTCTCACCATCAAATTCATTTAATTTTGCTCTTTTGAACACTTGCTTGAGTGCAGATTCACCTACATCATCGTCCTCTTCAGGTTCACGTTGTCGTCTAGCCTCTTTTTGTCTGTTGGATCTTTCTTTATGTAATTCTGCATTCAATCTACGGATAAGCTCCTCTTGTTCTTCTATCTTCTTCTTCAAAGCCTGCATCTTGTCCCGGAATCCAACTCTGCTCTGATACCACTTGTAACAAGTCTCCTAAACTTGAGTCACAATCTCACACAGAATAATGGGTTTCGACACCACAAGATATAAAGAAGGCAAACAGAGTATACGCAGAACAAGAAGAGAGAGAATTTTATTATCTGTGCAGATTTACAAGTAGTTCTGATCTGCGTTACAAAATCTATCAGATTGCTTCAATGTGAAGCCTCATCCACCCGACCACCCACGAGCTTATCTCAATCCCAATTACAATCATAATCACAATCTCAATCCCAATCTCAATCAGAATCTCAATCTCAATCTCAATCTCAATCGCAATTCCAAAAGCCGGAAAACGATCGTAATGATTGTACGACCATCATCCTTTTCTATCTCTCAGTCTTCGTCTTTTTGGGATCTCCGCCTTTCGCCAGCGCATGACGAATCACGCCTTCCTAGACCCGCAATTTTAGAATCTTCATGCTCCAAGATAGCGTCTTTTTCGCATGTCTCATGCAAGACTTCCGGACCACCCATGCATCTACTTTTCATGTCCACCATCAAGAATCGTACCTGCAAAAATAGAGGTAATCCCTGCAACGCACTCACACACATGTCAATCACCAAAAAATAACCTATATACCCATGAGCGTTTTCTAAATCTGCGAACATGAATAAGATGAATGAATGAAGGCTTCTCTTTTTTTTTTTTTTTTTTGAAGTGTTGGAAAACGGAACTTTTCAAAACCCTGTAACTCAAAAATAGTGAGGAATCAGCTTGAGCTTGTGAGAGACAAAAATATTCAGTTCTTAAATCTGTACAATAATGTTAGAGACACCTCAGGTCCAAATCTGCATCCAGATATCACTTTTGGGCCCTACAAAATCAAAAATTCTAGAGAGATGAAAAAAACATGAAAAATCTCTTCATTAACCTATCTTCATGGAACCAAATGAGACATAAAACATAGGAACTACAAAAAATTCAATCAGGTAAAGTTTTTCTACTAAGAATACTCTACCTTTCTCTCATACAACATTTCATCTTCATGCTCGAAATTAACATGCAAATTTCATGCGACAACTTTCTAGAGAGAGAATGTAAAAACTTATTGCTACAAAATTTTGCAGACATGATCAAAATATCCTAAACATAAAATTTCATTATTACCTACACATCTTTTTTTTTTCCAGGTGGAAAATCAACGTGGCATCTTACAATTCTCCCCCTCTTTAAAGAACTCTGTCCTCAGAGTTGGAAAGAAGGATAATGTTCCATAAACTCATCTAAACCAACCCATGTTGAATCTTCAATAGGATATGCAAACCACTTTACTAAAATTTCCACTATTTCACGATTCCTAAGATGTCTAACTCTCCTATCCAATATAACTTCTCGTTCAAGTTCAAAAGTGGCATCTTCCTTCAACTTAGATTTGTCCTGCAAAACATGATCAGCATTAGGAACATACTTTTTAAGTAATCCAACATGGAAGACTGGATGAATTTTCAAAGTATTAGGTAGGTCAAGTAAATATGCAACAGAACCAATTTTCTTTAAGATTTTGAAAGGACCAGCATAACGAGGAGACAATCGACGATCTTTGCCTAAAACCAGATTTGATTTAGAAGGAATCACTTTCAAAAAAACCAGATCATTTGTTCTAAATTCCAAGGGCCTCTTTTTGAGATCATGATATAATTTCTGACGTTTTTGTGCATCTTTCATGTTTTTCCTTACCTTATTTAGCTCCAAATCCATGTTTTCAAGCATCTGTTTGGATATTTCAACCTGATTCTGTGAATTAAAAAGTGAATGCGGCAGCAAGCAATTATAACCATACATTGCTTCAAAAGGTGTCATCTTAATAGAGGAATGCCATGCACTATTATATGCATACTCAACGAAGGGGAAATATTTAGTCCAATTGTTTTGCTTATCATTCACATACATGCGTAACATATCCTCAAGCACCCTGTTAACCCTCTCGGTCTCACCATCGGTTTGAGGATGAAATGCAATACTCATGCCTAATTTTGTTCCTATGGATTGAAATGTTGCTTTCCAAAAATTAGATGTGAACCTTGCATCCCTATCAGAAATTATACTTTTGGGTATACCATGTAACCTAAAAATTTCTTTTATGAAAAGTTTAGCAACATGCAAAGCTGTTTCAGTTTTCCTCATGGGAAGAAAATATGCCATCTTTGTAAGACGGTCCACGACAACAAAGATGGTATCATGCCCACTTCTGGTCACAGGCAACTTTGTTATGAAATCCATAGAGATGGATTCCCATTTTTGATCAGGCACATCTAATGGTTGTAACATGCCAGGAGTCCTTTTAAATTCGGCCTTAACCTGTTGACATTTCAGACATTCTTTGACATACCTCTTAATATCATATTTCATACGTGGCCAGTAATATGAAGCTTTCACTTTTGCATAAGCTCTAGAAAAACCAGGGTGTGCAGAGAAAGGTGCATCATGACAGTCATGCAGGATCTTTTCTTTCAAAACAGGTTCTGAAGAAATACATAAACGAGAATTACAATACAAATCATTATTTCTCAAATGAAATTTTCCCTGAAACATAGAACCTCGATTCATACCCAAAAATTCCAAGATTGCTGCATAAAATAAATCTTCTTTTAATTCTTTTCCAATATCAAAATCAAAGGATAAAATAAAAATTGAACTGCATAGGGGTTTATGACTCAAAGCATCGGCCACCTTGTTTTCTTTTCCTGCTAAGTATTTAATATCAGAATCATATTCACTTAGCAATTGGATCCATCATTTTTGTCTATTGTTAAGTAAAAGGTTGAGTAAATATGTATTTCAGGCTCTAATGATCTGTTCTTAATTCAAACTTTACTCCTAGCAATAAGTGTCTCCAATGTTTAAGTGCATGAACAACTGCAAGCATTTCTAAGTCATGTGTTGTATAATTTAGTTCATGTTTCCTTAATTTCCTTGACTCATAAGCCACTACCCTCCGTTCTTGTGAAAGAACGCATCCGATTTGGCTTCCACTAGCATCACATGCAACAATAAAAGGCTTCCCTAACTCAGGTATCTTTAGCACATAATTTTCGATAACTTTCTTTTTTAATTCGTCAAACGCCTTTTGACACTCATCGTTCCATGTGAACTCTCTATTTTTCTTTGTCAATTCTGTAAGAGGATTTGCAATTCGAGAAAACTCCCTAATGTGTGCCCTCTCATATTGTGCCAAACCAAGGAAGCTTCTCACATCCCTCACACATTTGGGTGTAGGCCAGTCAACTATGCTTTTAACTTTCTCAGGATCTATATGAATCCCTTCCTTAGAAACAACTCTCCCCAAATAAGTCACTTCCCCTTTTGCAAAAAAACATTTACTCATCTTACCATATAGTTTATGCTCTCTTAGTTTTCGTAAAGTCTTCCTAAGATGCAATGCATGTTCATCATCATCCTTAGAATACACAAAAATATTGTCAAGAAAAACTAATATAAATTCATGGAGATATTCATCAAACACATTATTCATCATACACATAAATGTTGTAGGAGCAAACTGTGAACTCATAATGACCATATCGTGTTCTAAAAGCGGTTTTGGGTATTTCCTGAGACTTTACTCTAATTTGATGATATCTCGATCTTAAGTCAATTTTAGTTAATACTGTGGCACCACTCAATTGACTCAGCAGTTCATCTATGTGTGGCAGTGGATACTTGTTCTTAATGGTTTTCTTGTTCAATCCCCTATAGTCAATACAAAGTCTGTATGAACCATCTTTCTTTTTCTGAAACAAAACTGTTGGTGCAAGACAATCAACAATTGAAGGTCTTTAAGTCCGCAGAAACTTCAGTAAAAATTTCCTTAAAAAGGTCACCGGAAGGTCACCGGAACAGTACCGGAAGGTCATAGTAAAGTCACCGGAATGTTACCGGAATTTATCAATTTTACAGTTTTCAGTTTATGAAGAGTTGGAAGATAAAAGGAGGAAGAAAAGAACAAATTTTGAAGCGTGGAAGAGAACCGGAAAAAGTTGTACACATATGTACAGTAGTATAGTCAGCGTTATAAGCTTGTACAAATTTATCTATAAATACCTGAAAAATGTCGAGGCGCATAGAAGATGAAGCAGATATGAGAGAGATGAGGGAAAGAATGAGAGGCGTATAGGCAAGAGAAGAGAGAATGAGAAGTTAGATGTCATTAGACATATGAAAAGTTAGTTGAGTTTTCCTCTCATCACTCAACTGTAACTTTCTGAGTAATCGAAGAAATACTGCGCCGAAGTTTCTGTGTGTTCTTCATCTGTGATAGATGATTTGTGAAATCCTTTTGAGGATATCTAAGTCTATAGTTAATCAATCTATAGCTTAAGTTTCAGAGTTTAATTGTAAACAGAAACCGAGAATTGTCAGTAGGAACATTCATATGTGTTGAGTGTTCAAAGTTTACTGAAACAGGCGCATTTCTAGTGATCAATGTTTTGATCATTTCTCAGTGCATACTTTAAAGTTTTGCATGAGTGAGGGCTTAATCTTTAAGTTAGAAGATAAGCTACTCGTAATCAGAAGCATTTGCTTAAACGGGTTCTATTCAAGGAGAACCAAGTCTTAGAAGTTACAGGTGTGAAGTCGACTGTTCAGAATGACAGTTTCAGACATAGGTAACTTGTGAAGGTGATTTCTCAAGTTATACTAAACCGTTTGAAGAACTTTAACTTGAAGAAGGTGCGCAATCTCTAGGCGACACTCCATACAAAGTTTCATAAAAAAAAAAACTTTACATGTTTGTCAGATTAATTTGAAGAAATTGTGCAGCAGACTTTTGTGTTGTGAAGTTTTAACTTACTCTTGGTATAGAGGCGTTCTAATCACAAGAGTAGGTTATTTTGAAGGAGATTAACACTCTCCAACAGTGGTATCAGAGCAGGAGACATCAAAATCAAAGAAAGGAGGATCCCGATTGCTACGGTTACAAAGAATTCAACAACTGAAGAACTAAAAGGTGAAAGCTTGAAGGCAAAACCTGAGGAAGAGATCATACGATATCAAGAAAGACAAACGGAGTCTAATTTGAAGCAAAGGTACATATATTATTCATAAAGGTTGAAGATTTCAATACACAGGAAGACACAAGATGGGAGATTCTCTGCAGATAGAGAAACTGGATAGGGAAAACTATCCTGCGTGGTCAATGAGGATGGAAGCTCATCTTATGAGCAAAGATTTGATAGCTTATATCACAGGAGAAGAAGAAAAGCCACAGTTCAGAGATCCTAGTGTTCCGACTAGGGAAGAGTTAGCAGATTTGAAAAACTGGATGAAGAAAGATGCTCAAGCTAGAAGCATTATCTATATGGCAGTAAATGATTACTTGTTACCTCATATTCGAGGTCTTGAAAGTGCAACTGACATTTGGAATACTTTGGAGGAGCATTTCCAGAATACTACTAAGTCAAGGAAGGCATCCTTATGGGCAGAGTTTACAACCTTCAAGAAGAAGGCTTCTCAGTCCATTTCAGACTATGTGACAAGGATGAAAGATATTGCAGATGCTTTAGGAGCTGTTGATGAAGACATTGAGGAGGATAAATTGGTAAGGCAAATTCTTACAGGCTTAAGAGGTGATGACAAATGGAAGCCGTTTATTTTGTCTACAGAGTTATCACTTGATCATTTCACTCCAGATTTAAATCAGTTGCTAGGTCATATGCTAACATTTGAGAATGATGTTAAAGGAGATGGTGACAAGAGTGCAGGTCATGCAATGTACTCAAAAGATAAAAAGAAGAATAGCAAAGGAAAGCAACAAGCAAATGAAGATAAAGGAACAACTAGCCAAGCCAACTTCCTAAGAGGAAGAGGAGGTGGCAAAGGTAGAGGAAGAGGCAGAAACAACAAAGATGGAGGCAAAGCTTGCTGGATTTGTGGTAAGACAAATCATTTAGCTAATGATTGTTGGCACAATACTCAAAGTAATAATGGATATAGTCAAAGTTACAATGCAAGAGGAAGAGGTGGCAGAAATCAAAGATGAAATTTCAGAGGCAGAAGTGGTAGGAGTTACTTTGGAAGAAATGCAGGTAGAGGATTCCAAAGTCAACAATATAACAATACCTACTACAATTACGCTTCAGAACAGAAGGAGGATTCAACATTGATATTGAATGCTACTTGTGAAAGGCAGAGTGAAGATCAAAGAGTCTTCTACATTGACTCAGGATGTAGCAATCACCTGAGTGGAAACATATCATTGATGACTGATTTGGAGAATAAAGTTTCTAATCATGTTGTTCAAACAGGTGACAACACAAAGCATAAAGTGAAGTCGATTGGATCAGTGAAAGCTAAAGACGGTAGTACCTTATTGGGTAAGGTTCTGTATGTTCCTACAATTCCTAAGAATTTGATAAGTGTAGGACAAATTGTTGAAAAGGGATATGAAGTAAGATTCACTAATGAAGGAGTACACGTGGAAGATCCCAGTCAAGGGTATAAACAGATTGTTTCAGGAAAGAAAGAAGGAAGACTGTTTACACTGAAGATTCAAGGCAACATTGGTCAGGCCATGTTTACATATGAAGGACATAAAATTTCTGAGTTAGATCTTTGGCACAAGAGGCTTGGACATTTCAATGAAAGAGGTATTAAAGATATGATTAACAATGGTTCAGTGCTTGGATTGCCTAATGTTGCAGGTCAACATATGACATACAAATGTGAGGCATGTCAATTAGGTAAAGCTCATAAGAATTCTTACTCCAAGCATGGTTTTATGTACTCAGAGAAGCTTGAGTTGGTACACACAGATGTGTGGGGACCATCAAAGGATTTCAGTATAAATGGATCAAGATATTATGTGATTTATGTTGATGATGCTACTAGATGGATCACTATCTATGTGATCAAGGATAAGTCAGAAGTATTCAATACATTCAAACATTATCATGCGTATGCAGAAAGAACTACAGGTCATAAACTGAAGAGACTAAGATCAGATGGAGGGGGAGAGTATTTCTCCAACGAATTCAGTGACTACTTATGGAATGCAGGTATAAAAAGGGAAGTTACTTGCAGATATTCTCCTCAACAAAATGGTGTAGCAGAAAGGAGGAATAGGACTCTTGTTGAGTTTGCAAGGTCCATGATGAATGAGAAAAATTGCCCTAATTATTTGTGGGCTGAAGCTGTAAATACAGCTACTTATTTGGTCAATAGGTTACCATGTAAAGCCCTGCAGGGTATGACACCATATGAAGCTTGGTGGGGTAAAAGACCTACCCTAGATCATTGCAGAGTATTTGGATGTGTGGCATATGCATATGTGCCATCACAATTAAGACACAAATTGGAACCTAAGGCTGAAAAATATGTTTTCATTGGTTATGATGACAGACAGATGGGATACAGGTTGTGGAATCCATCCACAAAACATTTTCTGGTGTCAAAAGATGTTACGTTTGATGAGC
Source organism: Ceratopteris richardii (assembly GCA_020310875.1). NCBI lineage: Eukaryota > Viridiplantae > Streptophyta > Polypodiopsida > Polypodiales > Pteridaceae > Ceratopteris > Ceratopteris richardii. Next base: position 111,081,394 of record CM035434.1, read on the forward strand.
AAAGTTCTTGGTATGCAGGAATAGTTAATAACAATACAGGTGATGAAGAAGAAGTGAGTCAAAAGAAAGGTAAATCAAAGGTTCAAATAATTGATGAAGAAGAAAATTGTGAAGTGCAGGAAGAAGTTGAAGAAAGGTCAAGAATTGATCCTGAGTGTGAAGAACCAGAAACCTCAAGGACTGGAGAACTCAGAAGGTCATCAAGAAATAGATGGCAACCTACAAGGTACAGTTATGATACTTCATTTTTGGCTACGAAAGATTATGCTTACATAGTGAAAGCAGATGAAGACCCTTCTACATATGAAGAGGCAAAAGGTAAGGAAAAATGGGAGAAAGCTATGCAAGAAGAACATGATGCATTGGTGGAAAATCACACATGGGATTTAGTTCCTAAACCAAATAGCCAGAAGATTATTGGATGCAAGTGGGTCTACAAGACCAAAAGATTTGCAGATGGAAGTGTGTCTAGATACAAAGCTAGACTTGTTGTCAAAGGGTTTGCTCAAACATATGGAGTTGATTATGATGAGACTTATAGTCCAGTGGCAAAGATGACAACCATCAGAACACTCATAGCTGTTGCTGCGAGTAAAGGTTGGAAGTTATGTCAGTTAGATGTGAAAAATGCTTTTCTGAATGGTTATATTTCAGATGATGTGTTCATGGAGCAATCTCAAGGGTTCAGAGATAAAAGGTATCCAGATCATGTGTGCAAGCTCAAGAGAGCTTTGTATGGCTTGAAGCAGGCCCCAAGAGCGTGGAATTATAGACTTGTAAAGTTCTTGAAAGAACTTGGTTTTCAGGTGTCTGAAGCAGATAGTAGTCTGCTTATAAAAGCAAGTGATAATGGTTTCATATACATGTGCATATATGTTGATGATATAATCCTTACAGGAACAGATGAGTCAGGTATACAAAGACTCAAGAAGCAAATGGAAAAGGAGTTCAAGATAAGTGACTTGGGAGACTTGTCTTATTTCTTGGGTATGGAGATCACATATACTCAGCATGGAGTATTCGTGACCCAAGAAAGATATTTGAAGAACTTGTTAATCAAGTTTAAAATGAATGATTGCCGGATAGCACCTACTCCAATGGAGGTGAATCAAAAATTGAGTAAGTTTGGAGGTGAAGAATTCAAGGATGTGAGACAATATCAGAGTTTGGTTGGTAGTCTTATCTATGCTACTTTAACCAGACCTGATTTATCATATGCAGTAGGAGTATTGTCTCAGCTCATGCACTGTCCAAGGAAAGAACATTGGATTGCAGGACAAAGAGTGTTGAGGTACATTAAGGGTACACTCAAAGAAGGTTTGTATTATGGTTTTACATCAGATACAAATATCAAAATATACAGTGATGCAGATTGGGCAGGTAATCCAGATGACAGAAGGTCAACCTATGGATACATGTGTTATGTGGGAGATAAGCTAATCTCATGGTGTTCCAAGAAGCAACATACAGTTGCTTTGTCTTCTACCGAAGCTGAGTACAAAGGCATGGTTGAAGCCGCAAAGGAAGTAATTTGGCTAAAGACTTTAATGAAGAATTTTGACACTATACAGAGGACACCAATTATATTTGGAGATAATATGAGTTCATTATATTTAGCTGCTAATCCTGTTTTTCATGCCAGGACTAAACACATTGAGATTCAGTATCACTTTTTAAGAGAGAAGGTGATGGATAAAGAGATTGAAGTAATCCATACTTCAACAAAAGATCATATAGCTGATATGCTTACAAAAAGTTTGGATGGACCTAAGTTACAAAGGTTTAAAGATATGGCAGGAATAAAGAAGACAGAGAAAACCTCAATTGATGATTGAGGGGGAGCTGTTGGTGCAAGACAATCAACAATTGAAGGTCTTTAAGTCCGCAAAAACTTCAGTAAAAATTTCCTTAAAAAGGTCACCGGAAGGTCACCGGAACAGTACCGGAAGGTCACAGTAAAGTCACCGGAATGTTACCGGAATTGATCAATTTTACAGTTTTCAGTTTATGAAGAGTTGGAAGATAAAGGGAGGAAGAAAAGAACAAATTTTGAAGCGTGGAAGAGAACCGGAAAAAGTTGTACACATATGTACAGTAGTATAGTCAGCGTTATAAGCTTGTACAAATTTATCTATAAATACCTGAAAAATGTCGAGGCGCATAGAAGATGAAGCAGATATGAGAGAGATGAGGGAAAGAATGAGAGGCATATAGGCAAGAGAAGAGAGAATGAGAAGTTAGATGTCATTAGACATATGAAAAGTTAGTTGAGTTTTCCTCTCATCACTCAACTGTAACTTTCTGAGTAATCGAAGAAATACTGCGCCAAAATTTCTGTGTGTTCTTCATCTGTGATAGATGATTTGTGAAATCCTTTTGAGGATATCTAAGTCTATAGTTAATCAATCTATAGCTTAAGTTTCAGAGTTTAATTGTAAACAGAAACCGAGAATTGTCAGTAGGAACATTCATATGTGTTGAGTGTTCAAAGTTTACTGAAACAGGCGCATTTCCAGTGATTAATGTTTTGATCATTTCTCAGTGCATACTTTAAAGTTTTGCATGAGTGAGGGCTTAATCTTTAAGTTAGAAGATAAGCTACTCGTAATCAGAAGCATTTGCTTAAACGGGTTCTATTCAAGGAGAACCAAGTCTTAGAAGTTACAGGTGTGAAGTCGACTGCTCAGAATGACAGTTTCAGACATAGGTAACTTGTGAAGGTGATTTCTCAAGTTATACTAAACCGTTTGAAGAACTTTAACTTGAAGAAGGTGCGCAATCTCTAGGCGACACTCCATACAAAGTTTCATAAAAAAAAAAACTTTACATGTTTGTCAGATTAATTTGAAGAAATTGTGCAACAGACTTTTGTGTTGTGAAGTTTTAACTTACTCTTGGTATAGAGGCGTTCTAATCACAAGAGTAGGTTATTCTGAAGGAGATTAACACTCTCCAACAAAAACAGGTGCTCCCCAAGGTGAAACACTAGGTCTTATCAACTCCTTCTTCAATAGATCATCCAATTGGAGCTTCAACTCTTTCAATTCATCAATATTGAACCTATAAGGTGCTCTAGAATAAGGCTCACTTCCTGGATAAAGGTCTATAGCATGGTCAATTTTCCTAGGAGGAGGCATGCCCGGTAGATCATCTGGAAATACATCTGCGTACTCATCTAAAAGTTTTTTAACATATTCCGGTATTTCCTCTTCTTTCTTCTTCTCTTGAAGCTCATGTACATAAACCAAATATGTCTCACAACCCTGTCGAATACCCCTAATCAACTTTATTGCAGAAAATAGGAGAAAAACTTAAATTACACTTGCCTGCAAGACGATGTTCCTTCCCTTCTATTTTCAAAGTAAGGATCCCGCTTTCACAATCAATCACGACACTGTTATGAACTAACCAGTCCATTCCGATGATTACATCACATTCTCTCATTTCAATTACATGGAAGGTACCCAAAAACTTATGTTCTCCTAACATAAAATCAAGATTCTCAATACAGCCTCGAGTATAGTGTATCCTACCATTAGCCATCTCTACAGGTCTTTTAGTCTGCATCTCAATATGCAACCCTAACGCTTTCTGCCATCTTAAGTGAAAGGAAACAATTTGTACTACCCGAATCAATCAAGAAACTAACCTTACGTGAGGATATGTCCCCCATAATCCTAATCACCGATGCCCTTGAATGAGAAGAAGTTTTCATGCATTGAAGTCTAGGGCTAGAACACTTACCTTGATCATCCGCTTCCTCAATTGTCATGTTTTCTTCTTGTAGATGAGCTATCTTCGCTTGCATAGAACGGTTGATGGTGTTATTTGGACATTCAAAAGTGCGATGTCCTTGTTCTCCACATCGAAAACAAAGTCCCAGCCTCTTAGCCTGCTCAAGGAAATCAGAATCACGTTGCCAGTGCATAACTTCTTGCTTCTTAGGTGTATCTGTTTGCTTCGACTTTGGTCTTCCTCCTTGATCGTTAATAGAGTTAGTCGATCTCTCTCCATTTTGATTTATTGAAATAGGTCTTGGGGGTCGATGTCCTGTTGAGATAAACCTTGATTTGAATGCCTTTTTCGTGGTAAACTTCTCCATCTTCTCAAAGTTTTCTGCTTTTGCAACTGCATCAAGAAAATCTACACATCGAGATCCCTTTACTTGATAGCGAAGCTCTTTCCGCAAATCCTCAATAAACTTGCTTTTCAGCGCATCTCCAAAAACTTCTAGTGCATACTTATGTAAGCGCAAAAATTTCTCGTCATATTCTTCAACAGACAAGTCATATCTATCATCCTCATGCTGCTTGAAAGAGTAGAATTCCATTTTCTTTTCCATCCGATAATGTGGAGAACAATAACGATTCTCTGCTTGCTCTCGAAATTCTTTCCAGAGGATCGGACCTTCACGTGTTCTTGTCTGTATATAAGATTTCCACCACAGTTTTGCGACTCCTCGCAGATGCAGAATTGCCACCTTTGCTTTTGATTCCTCACTAAATACGCGCAGGTCAAAGAAATCTTCAAGTTCCTCAATCCATGCTTCAAGATCCTCTCCAGTTTTCTTCTCACCATCAAATTCATTTAATTTTGCTCTTTTGAACACTTGCTTGAGTGCAGATTCACCTACATCATCGTCCTCTTCAGGTTCACGTTGCCGTCTAGCTCTACGTGCGTTTGATGTGCCCGCACCATTACCACCTTCAACATTGGGGTCCATGAAGGCATTTGTAGTAGCCTCTTTTTGTCTGTTGGATCTTTCTTTATGTAATTCTGCATTCAATCTACGGATAAGCTCCTCTTGTTCTTCTATCTTCTTCTTCAAAGCCTGCATCTTGTCCCGGAATCCAACTCTGCTCTGATACCACTTGTAACAAGTCTCCTAAACTAGAGTCACAATCTCACACAGAATAATGGGTTTCGACACCACAAGATATAAAGAAGGCAAACAGAGTATACGCAGAACAGGAAGAGAGAGAATTTTATTATCTGTGCAGATTTACAAGTAGTTCTGATCTGCGTTACAAAATCTATCAGATTGCTTCAATGTGAAGCCTCATCCACCCGACCACCCACGAGCTTATCTCAATCCCAATCTCAATCATAATCACAATCTCAATCCCAATCTCAATCAGAATCACAATCTCAATCTCAATCTCAATCTCAATCTCAATCGCAATTCCAGAAGCCGAAAAACGATCGTAATGATTGTACGACCATCATCCTTTTCTATCTCTCAGTCTTCGTCTTTTTGGGATCTCCGCCTTTCGCCAGCGCATGACGAATCACGCCTTCCTAGACCCGCACTTTTAGAATCTGCATGCTCCAAGATAGCGTCTTTTTCGCATGTCTCATGCAAGACTTCCGGACCACCCATGCATCTACTTTTCATGTCCACCATCAAGAATCGTACCTGCAAAAATAGAGGTAATCCCTGCAACGCACTCACACACACGTCAAGCACCCAAAAATAACCTATATACCCATGAGCGTTTTCTAAATCTGTGAACATGAATAAGATGAATGAATGAAGGCTTCTCTTTTTTTTTTTTTTAAGTGTTGGAAAACGACACTTTTCAAAACCCTGTAACTCAAAAACAGTGAGGAATCAGCTTGAGCTTGTGAGAGACAAAAATATTCAGTTCTTAAATCTGTACAATAATGTTAGAGACGCCTCAGGTCCAAATCTGCATCCAGATATCACTTTTGGGCCCTACAAAATCGAAAATTCTAGAGAGATGAAAAAAACATGAAAAATCTCTTCATTAACCTATCTTCATGGAACCAAATGAGACATAAAACATAGGAACTACAAAAAATTCAATCAGGTAAAGTTTTTCTACAAAGAATACTCTACCTTTCTCTCATACAACACTTTTTCAGATTCCTTCATCTTCATGCTCGAAATTAACATGCAAATTTCATGCGACAACTTTCTAGAGAGAGAATGTAAAAACTTATTGCTAAAAAATTTTGCAGACATGATCAAAATATCCTAAACATAAAATTTCATTATTACCTACACATCTTTTTTTTTTCTAGGTGGAAAATCAACGTGGCATCTTACAATTCTCCCCCTCTTTAAAGAACTCTGTCCTCAGAGTTGGAAAGAAGGATAATGTTCCATAAACACATCTAAACCAACCCATGTTGAATCTTCAATAGGATATGCAAACCACTTTACTAAAATTTCCACTATTTCACGATTCCTAAGATGTCTAACTCTCCTATCCAATATAACTTCTGGTTCAAGTTCAAAAGTGGCATCTTCCTTCAACTTAGATTTGTCCTGCAAAACATGATCAGCATTAGGAACATACTTTTTAAGTAATCCAACATGGAAGACTGGATGAATTTTCAAAGTATTAGGTAGGTCAAGTAAATATGCAACAGAACCAATTTTCTTTAAGATTTTGAAAGGACCAGCATAACGAGGAGACAATCGACGATCTTTGCCTAAAACCAGATTTGATTTAGAAGGAATCACTTTCAAAAAAACCAGATCATTTGTTCTAAATTCCAAGGGCCTTTTTTTGAGATCATGATATAATTTCTGACGTTTTCTGTGCATCTTTCATGTTTTTCCTTACCTTATTTAGCTCCAAATCCATGTTTTCAAGCATCTGTTTGGATATTTCAACGTGATTCTGTGAATTAAAAAGTGAATGCGGCAGCAAGCAATTATAACCATACATTGCTTCAAAAGGTGTCATGTTAATAGAGGAATGCCATGCACTATTATATGCATACTCAACGAAGGGCAAATATTCAGTCCAATTGTTTTGCTTATCATTCACATACATGCGTAACATATCCTCAAGCACCCTGTTAACCCTCTCGGTCTCACCATCGGTTTGAGGATGAAATGCAGTACTCATGCCTAATTCTGTTCCTATGGATTGAAATGTTGCTTTCCAAAAATTAGATGTGAACCTTGCATCCCTATTAGAAATTATACTTTTGGGTATACCATGTAACCTAAAAATTTCTTTTATGAAAAGTTTAGCAACATGCAAAGCTGTTTCAGTTTTCCTCATGGGAAGAAAATATGCCATCTTTGTAAGACGGTCCATGACAACAAAGATGGTATCATGCCCACTTCTGGTCACAGGCAACTTTGTTATGAAATCCATAGAGATGGATTCCCATTTTTTATCAGGCACATCTAATGGTTGTAACATGCCATGACTCCTTTTAAATTCGGCCTTAACTTGTTGACATTTCAGACATTCTTCGACATACCTCTTAATATCATATTTCATACGTGGCCAGTAATATGAAGCTTTCACTTTTGCATAAGTTCTAGAAAAACCAGGGTGTGCAGAGAAAGGTGCATCATGACAGTCATGCAGGATCTTTTCTTTCAAAACAGATTCTGAAGAAATACATAAACGAGAATTACAATACAAATCATTATTTCTCAAATGAAATTTTCCCTGAAACATAGAACCTGGATTCATACCCAAAAATTCCAAGATTGCTGCATAAAATAAATCTTCTTTTAATTCTTTTCCAATATCAAAATCAGAGGATAAAATAAAAATTGAACTGCATAGGGGTTTACGACTCAAAGCATCGGCCACCTTGTTTTCTTTTCCTGCTAAGTATTTAATATCAAAATCATATTCACTTAGCAATTGGATCCATCATTTTTGTCTATTGTTAAGTAAAGGTTGAGTAAATATGTATTTAAGGCTCTAATGATCTGTTCTTAATTCAAACTTTACTCCTAGCAATAAGTGTCTCCAATGTTTAAGTGCATGAACAACTGCAAGCATTTCTAAGTCATGTGTTGTATAATTTAGTTCATGTTTCCTTAATTTCCTTGACTCATAAGCCACTACCCTCCCTTCTTGTGAAAGAACACATCCGATTTGGCTTCCACTAGCATCGCATGCAACAATAAAAGGCTTCCCTAACTCAGGTATCTTTAGCACATAATTTTCGATAACTTTCTTTTTTAATTCGTCAAACGCCTTTTGACACTCATCGTTCCATGTGAACTCTCTATTTTTCTTTGTCAATTCTGTAAGAGGATTTGCAATTCGAGAAAACTCCCTAATGTGTGCCCTCTCATATTGTGCCAAACGAAGGAAGCTTCTCACATCCCTCACACATTTGGGTGTAGGCCAGTCAACTATGCTTTTAACTTTCTCAGGATCTATATGAATCCCTTCCTTAGAAACAACTCTCCCCAAATAAGTCACTTCCCCTTTTGCAAAAAAACATTTACTCATCTTACCATATAGTTTATGCTCTCTTAGTTTTCGTAAAGTCTTCCTAAGATGCAATGCATGTTCATCATCATCCTTAGAATACACAAAAATATTGTCAAGAAAAACTAATATAAATTCATCGAGATATTCATCAAACACATTATTCATCATACACATAAATGTTGTAGGAGCATTTGTTAATTCAAAAGGCAAAACTTTGAGCTCGTAATGACCATATCGTGTTCTAAAAGCGGTTTTGGATATGTCCTCAGACTTTACTCTAATTTGATGATATCTCGATCTTAAGTCAATTTTAGTTAATCCTGTGGCACCACTCAATTGACTCAGCAGTTCATCTATGTGTGGCAGTGGATACTTGTTCTTAATGGTTTTCTTGTTCAATCCCCTATAGTCAATACAAAGTCTGTATGAACCATCTTTCTAAAACAGGTGCTCCCCAAGGTGAAACACTAGGTCTTATTAACTCCTTCTTCAATAGATCATCCAATTGGAGCTTCAACTCTTTCAATTCATCAATATTGAACCTATAAGGTGCTCTAGAATAAGGCTCACTTCCTGGATAAAGGTCTATAGCATGGTCAATTTTCCTAGGAGGAGGCATGCCCGGTAGATCATCAGGAAATACATCTACGTACTCATCTAAAAGTTTTTTAACATATTCCGGTATTTCCTCTTCTTTCTTCTTCTCCTGAAGGTCATGTACATAAACCAAATATGTCTCACAACCCTGTCGAATACCCGTAATCAACTTTATTGCAGAAAATAGGATAAAAACTTGAATTACACTTGCCTGCAAGACGATGTTCCTTCCCTTCTATTTTCAAAGTAAGGATCCCACTTTCACAATCAATCACGACACTGTTATGAACTAACCAGTCCATTCCGATGATTACATCACATTCTCTCATTTGAATTACATGGAAGGTACCCGAAAACTTATGTTCTCCTAACATAAAATCCCGATTCTCAATAGAGCCTCGAGTATATTGTATACTACTATTAGCCATCTCTACAGGTCTTTTAGTCTGCATCTCAGTATGCAACCCTAACGCTTTCTGCCATCTTAAGTGAAAGGAAACAATTTGTACTACCCGAATCAATCAAGAAACTAACCTTACGTGAGGATATGTCCCCCATAATCCTAATCACCGATGCCCTTGAATGAGAAGAAGTTTTCATGCATTGAAGTCTAGGGCTAGAACACTTACCTTGATCATCCGCTTCCTCAATTGTCATGTTTTCTTCTTGTAGATGAGCTATCTTCGCTTGCATAGAACGGTTGATGGTGTTATTTGGACATTCAAAAGTGCGATGTCCTTGTTCTCCACATCGAAAACAAAGTCCCAGCCTCTTAGCCCGCTCCAGGAAATCAGAATCACGTTGCCAGTGCATAACTTCTTGCTTCTTAGGTGTATCCGTTTGCTTCGGCTTTGGTCTTCCTCCTTGGTCGTTAATAGAGTTAGTCGATCTCTGTCCATTTTGATTTATTGAAATAGGTCTTGGGGGTCGATGTCCTGTTGAGATAAACCTTGATTTGAATGCCTTTTTTGTGGTAAACTTCTCCATCTTCTCAAAGTTTTTTTGCTTTTGCAACCGCATCAAGAAAATCTACACATCCGGATCCCTTTACTTGATAGCGAAGCTCTTCCCGCAAATCCTCAATAAACTTGCTTTTCAGCGCATCTCTAGAAACTTCTAGTGCATACTTATGTAAGCGCAAAAATTTCTCGTTATATTCTTCAACAGACAAGTCATATCTATCATCCTCATGCTGCTTGAAAGAGTAGAATTCCATTTTCTTTTCCATCCGATAATGTGGAGAACAATAACGATTCTCTGCTTGCTCTCGGAATTCTTTCCAGAGGATCGGACCTTCACGTGTTCTTGTCTGTATATAAGATTTCCACCACAGTTTTGCGACTCCTCGCAGATGCAGAATTGCCACCTTTGCTTTTGATTCCTCACTAAATACGCGCAGGTCAAAGAAATCTTCAAGTTCCTCAATCCATGCATCAAGATCCTCTCCAGTTTTCTTCTCACCATCAAATTCATTTAATTTTGCTCTTTTGAACACTTGCTTGAGTGCAGATTCACTTACATCATCGTCCTCTTCAGGTTCACGTTGCCGTCTAGCTCTACGTGCGTTTGATGTGCCCGCACCATTACCACCTTCAACATTGGGGTCCATGAAGGCATTTGTAGTAGCCTCTTTTTGTCTGTTGGATCTTTCTTTATGTAATTCTGCATTCAATCTACGGATAAGCTCCTCTTGTTCTTCTATCTTCTTCTTCAAAGCCTGCATCTTGTCCCGGAATCCAACTCTGCTCTGATACCACTTGTAACAAGTCTCCTAAACTTGAGTCACAATCTCACACAGAATAATGGGTTTCGACACCACAAGATATAAAGAAGGCAAACAGAGTATACGCAGAACAAGAAGAGAGAGAATTTTATTATCTGTGCAGATTTACAAGTAGTTCTGATCTGCGTTACAAAATCTATCAGATTGCTTCAATGTGAAGCCTCATCCACCCGACCACCCACGAGCTTATCTCAATCCCAATCTCAATCATAATCACAATCTCAATCCCAATCTCAATCAGAATCACAATCTCAATCTCAATCTCAATCTCAATGTCAATCTCAATCTCAATCGCAATTCCAGAAGCCGAAAAACGATCGTAATGATTGTACGACCATCATCCTTTTCTATCTCTCAGTCTTCGTCTTTTTGGGATCTCCGCCTTTCCCCAGCGCATGACGAATCACGCCTTGCTAGACCCGCACTTTTAGAATCTGCATGCTCCAAGATAACGTCTTTTTCGCATGTCTCATGCAAGACTTCCGGACCACCCATGCATCTACTTTTCATGTCCATCATCAAGAATCGTACCTGCAAAAATAGAGGTAATCCCTGCAACGCACTCACACACACGTCAATCACCCAAAAATAACCTATATACCCATTAGCGTTTTCTAAATCTGCGAACATGAATAAGATGAATGAATGAAGGCTTCTCTTTTTTTTTTTTTTTTTTTAAGTGTTGGAAAACGGCACTTTTCAAAACCTTGTAACTCAAAAACAGTGAGGAATCAGCTTGATCTTGTGAGAGACAAAAATATTCAGTTCTTAAATCTGTACAATAATGTTAGAGACGCCTCAGGTCCAAATCTGCATCCAGATATCACTTTTGGGCCCTACAAAATCGAAAATTCTAGAGAGATGAAAAAAACATGAAAAATCTCTTCATTAACCTATCTTCATGGAACCAAATGAGACATAAAACATAGGAACTACAAAAAGTTCAATCAGGTAAAGTTTTTCTACTAAGAATACTCTACCTTTCTCTCATACAACACTTTTTCAGATTCCTTCATCTTCATGCTCGAAATTAACATGCAAATTTCATGCGACAACTTTCTAGAGAGAGAATGTAAAAACTTATTGCTAATGATCAAAATATCCTAAACATAAAATTTCATTATTACCTACACATCTTTTTTTTTTTCCAGGTGGAAAATCAACGTGGCATCTTACAATTCTCCCCCTCTTTAAAGAACTCTGTCCTCAGAGTTGGAAAGAAGGATAATGTTCCATAAACTCATCTAAACCAACCCATGTTGAATCTTCAATAGGATATGCAAACCACTTTACTAAAATTTCCACTATTTCACGACTCCTAAGATGTCTAACTCTCCTATCCAATATAACTTCTGGTTCAAGTTCAAAAGTGGCATCTTCCTTCAACTTAGATTTGTCCTGCAAAACATGATCAGCATTAGGAACATACTTTTTAAGTAATCCAACATGGAAGACTGGATGAATTTTCAAAGTATTAGGTAGGTCAAGTAAATATGCAACAGAACCAATTTTCTTTAAGATTTTGAAAGGACCACCATAACGAGGAGACAATCGACGATCTTTGCCTAAAACCAGATTTGATTTAGAAGGAATCACTTTCAAAAAAACCAGATCATTTGTTCTAAATTCCAAGGGCCTCTTTTTGAGATCATGATATAATTTCTGACGTTTCTGTGCATCTTTCATGTTTTTCCTTACCTTATTTAGCTCCAAATCCATGTTTTCAAGCATCTGTTTGGATATTTCAACCTGATTCTGTGATTTAAAAAGTGAATGCGGCAGCAAGCAATTATAACCATACATTGCTTCAAAAGGTGTCATCTTAATAGAGGAATGCCATGCACTATTATATGCATACTCAACGAAGGGCAAATATTCAGTCCAATTGTTTTGCTTATCATTCACATACATGCATAACATATCCTCAAGCACCCTGTTAACCCTCTCGGTCTCACCATCGGTTTGAGGATGAAATGCAGTACTCATGCCTAATTCTGTTCCTATGGATTGAAATGTTGCTTTCCAAAAATTAGATGTGAACCTTGCATCCCTATTAGAAATTATACTTTTGGGTATACCATGTAACCTAAAAATTTCTTTTATGAAAAGTTTAGCAACATGCAAAGCTGTTTCAGTTTTCCTCATGGGAAGAAAATATGCCATCTTTTTAAGACGGTCCACGACAACAAAGATGGTATCATGCCCACTTCTGGTCACAGGCAACTTTGTTATGAAATCCATAGACATGGATTCCCATTTTTGATCAGGCACATCTAATGGTTGTAACATGCCAGGACTCCTTTTAAATTCGGCCTTAACCTGTTGACATTTCAGACATTCTTCGACATACCTCTTAATATCATATTTCATACGTGGCCAATAATATGAAGCTTTCACTTTTGCATAAGTTCTAGAAAAACCAGGGTGTGCAGAGAAAGGTGCATCATGACAGTCATGCAGGATCTTTTCTTTCAAAACAGATTCTAAAGAAATACATAAACGAGAATTACAATACAAATCATTATTTCTCAAATGAAATTTTCCCTGAAACATAGAACTTGGATTCATACCCAAGAATTCCAAGATTGCTGCATAAAATAAATCTTCTTTTAATTCTTTTCCAATATCAAAATTAGAGGATAAAATAAAAATTGAACTGCATAGGGGTTTACGACTCAAAGCATCGGCCACCTTGTTTTCTTTTCCTGCTAAGTATTTAATATCAAAATCATATTCACTTAGCAAGTGGATCCATCATTTTTGTCTATTGTTAAGTAAAGGTTGAGTAAATATGTATTTAAGGCTCTAATGATCTGTTCTTAATTCAAACTTTACTCCTAGCAATAAGTGTCTCCAATGTTTAAGTGCATGAACAACTGCAAGCATTTCTAAGTCATGTGTTGTATAATTTAGTTCATGTTTCCTTAATTTCCTTGACTCATAAGCCACTACCCTCCCTTCTTGTGAAAGAACGCATCCGATTTGGCTTCCACTAGCATCGCATGCAACAATAAAAGGCTTCCCTAACTAAGGTATCTTTAGCACATAATTTTCGATAACTTTCTTTTTTAATTCGTCAAACGCCTTTTGACACTCATCGTTCCATGTGAACTCTCTATTTTTTTTTGTCAATTCTGTAAGAGGATTCGCAATTCGAGAAAACTCCCTAATGTGTGCCCTCTCATATTGTGCCAAACCAAGGAAGCTTCTCACATCCCTCACACATTTGGGTGTAGGCCAGTCAACTATGCTTTTAACTTTCTCAGGATCTATATGAATCCCTTCCTTAGAAACAACTCTCCCCAAATAAGTCACTTCCCCTTTTGCAAAAAAACATTTACTCATCTTACCATATAGTTTATGCTCTCTTAGTTTTCGTAAAGTCTTCCTAAGATGCAATGCATGTTCATCATCATCCTTAGAATACACAAAAATATTGTCAAGAAAAACTAATATAAATTCATTGAGATATTCATCAAACACATTATTCATCATACACATAAATGTTGTAGGAGCATTTGTTAATTCAAAAGGCAAAACTGTGAACTCGTAATGACCATATCGTGTTCTAAAAGCGGTTTTGGGTATGTCCTCAGACTTTACTCTAATTTGATGATATCTCGATCTTAAGTCAATTTTAGTTAATACTGTGGCACCACTCAATTGACTCAACAGTTCATCTATGTGTGGCAGTGGATACTTGTTCTTAATGGTTTTCTTGTTCAATCCCCTATAGTCAATACAAAGTCTGTATGAACCATCTTTCTTTTTCTGAAACAAAACAGGTGCTCCCCAAGGTGAAACACTAGGTCTTATCAACTCCTTCTTCAATGGATCATCCAATTGGAGCTTCAACTCTTTCAATTCATCAATATTGAACCTATAAGGTGCTCTAGAATAAGGCTCACTTCCTGGATAAAGGTCTATAGCATGGTCAATTTTCCTAGGAGGAGGCATGCCCGGTAGATCATCAGGAAATACATCTGCGTACTCATCTAAAAGTTTTTTAACATATTCCGGTATTTCCTCTTCTTTCTTCTTCTCTTGAAGGTCATGTACATAAAACAAATATGTCTCACAACCCTGTCGAATACCCCTAATCAACTTTATTGCAGAAAATAGGAGAAAAACTTGAATTACACTTGCCTGCAAGACGATGTTCCTTCCCTTCTATTTTCAAAGTAAGGATCCCGCTTTCACAATCAATCACGACACTGTTATGAACTAACCAGTCCATTCCGATGATTACATCACATTCTCTCATTTCAATTACATGGAAGGTACCGAAAAACTTATGTTCTCCTAACATAAAATCCCGATTCTCAATACAGCCTCGAGTATAGTGTATCCTACCATTAGCCATCTCTACAGGTCTTTTAGTTTGCATCTCAATATGCAACCCTAAAGCTTTCTGCCATCTTAAGTGAAAGGAAACAATTTGTACTACCGGAATTAATCAAGAAACTAACCTTACGTGAGGATATGTCCCCCATAATCCTAATCACCGATGCCCTTGAATGAGAAGAAGTTTTCATGCATTGAAGTCTAGGGCTAGAACACTTACCTTGATCATCCGCTTCCTCAATTGTCATGTTTTCTTCTTGTAGATGAGCTATCTTCGCTTGCATAGAACGGTTGATGGCATTATTTGGACATTCAAAAGTGCGATGTCCTTGTTCTCCACATCGAAAACAAAGTCCCAGCCTCTTAGCCCGCTCCAGGAAATCAGAATCATGCTGCCAGTGCATAACTTCTTGCTTCTTAGGTGTATCCGTTTGCTTCAGCTGTGGTCTTCCTCCTTGATCGTTAATAGAGTTGATCAGTCTCTGTCCATTTTGATTTATTGAAATAGGTCTTGGGGGTCGATGTCCTGTTGAGATAAACCTTGATTTGAATGCCTTTTTCATGGTAAAGTTCTCCATCTTCTCCAATTTTTCTGCTTTTGCAACCGCATCAAGAAAATCTACACATCCGGATCCCTTTACTTGATAGCGAAGCTCTTCCCGCAAATCCTCAATAAACTTGCTTTTCAGCACATCTCCAGAAACTTCTAGTGCATACTTATGTAAGCGCAAAAATTTCTCGTTATATTCTTCAACAGACAAGTTATATCTATCATCCTCATGCTGCTTGAAAGAGTAGAATTCCATTTTCTTTTCCATCCGATAATGTGGAGAACAATAACGATTCTCTGCTTGCTCTCGAAATTCTTTCCAGAGGATCGGACCTTCATGTGTTCTTGTCTGTATATAAGATTTCCACCACAGTTTTGCGACTCCTCGCAGATGCAGAATTGCCACCTTTGCTTTTGATTCCTCACTAAATACGCGCAGGTCAAAGAAATCTTCAAGTTCCTCAATCCATGCTTCAAGATCCTCTCCAGTTTTCTTCTCACCATCAAATTCATTTAATTTTGCTCTTTTGAACTTTTGCTTGAGTGCAGATTCACCTACATCATTGTCCTCTTCAGGTTCACGTTGCCGTCTAGCTCTACGTGCGTTTGATGTGCCCGCACCATTACCACCTTCAACATTGGGGTCCATGAAGGCATTTGTAGTAGCCTCTTTTTGTCTGTTGGATCTTTCTTTATGTAATTCTGCATTCAATCTACGGATAAGCTCCTCTTGTTCTTCTATCTTCTTCTTCAAAGCCTGCATCTTGTCCCGGAATCCAACTCTGCTCTGATACCACTTGTAACAAGTCTCCTAAACTTGAGTCACAATCTCACACAGAATAATGGGTTTTGACACCACAAGATATAAAGAAGGCAAATAGAGTATACGCAGAACAAGAAGAGAGAGAATTTTATTATCTGTGCAGATTTACAAGTAGTTCTGATCTGCGTTACACAATCTATCAGATTGCTTCAATGTGAAGCCTCATCCACCCGACCACCCACGAGCTTATCTCAATCCCAATCTCAATCATAATCACAATCTCAATCCCAATCTCAATCAGAATCACAATCTCAATCTCAATCTCAATCTCAATCTCAATCTCAATCTCAATCTCAATCTCAATCGCAATTCCAGAAGCCGAAAAACGATCGTAATGATTGTACGACCATCATCCTTTTCTATCTCTCAGTCTTCGTCTTTTTGGGATCTCCGCCTTTCGCCAGTGCATGACGAATCACGCCTTCCTAGACCCGCACTTTTAGAATCTGCATGCTCCAAGATAGCGTCTTTTTCGCATGTCTCATGCAAGACTTCCGGACCACCCATGCATCTACTTTTCATGTCCACCATCAAGAATTGTACCTGCAAAAATAGAGGTAATCCCTGCAATGCACTCACACACATGTCAATCACCCAAAAATAACCTATATACCCATTAGCGTTTTCTAAATCTGCGAACATGAATAAGATGAATGAATGAAGGCTTCTCTTTTTTTTTTTTTTTAAGTGTTGGAAAACGACACTTTTCAAAACCCTTTAACTCAAAAATAGTGAGGAATCAGCTTGAGCTTGTGAGAGACAAAAATATTCAGTTCTTAAATCTGTACAATAATGTTAGAGACGCCTCAGGTCCAAATCTGCATCCAGATTGTTGGGAGTGATGGTAGGATGCACTCAGAAGATTGAGTTGGTGCTGCTATACCTGCTTCACACCAGCCCTCCTTTGATTCCAGATATGCTTAGTACACACCTTAAGCTTTCAAATGATACCAAGAAAGCATATATGTACTTTGCAAATGATATGTGTAGTGACCAGATCAAAACAGATAACTTGGCACTTCAAAAATCAAGGAAAACTTTCTATTTCTGTAGTGACACCTGCTCAGTCTTTCACTCAGTGTGACCAGCACACTAACAATTGATCTACTTCCTTATGGACATATTAAATTAGCTTAACAAGCTACCATTTGCAAGTGGAATGAAAGGAAATGACAAACTATACTATGAGAAATCACTTTAGCAAAATTGTAGTTACCCCCGATATTTTAGGAACACAGCAGCAGAATACCAGAGTCCACTTCGATCGCGATTTCTCTGTAATGGCTGAATCAATTGACTTCAAACTTTGTAGGTGTATAGAAGACTTTGAGCTAAATGCAATGTGCTTTGAATCACTTGATTTGGTTCAGTAGATCCTGAGATATGCCCTGATGAAGTTGACAGACTTGGAGTAGAAAACTCTGAGACAACAGAGATAGTGAATGTGTATACTTCTATTGATTGATGTGTTTGTACAATCTCATTAGCATGACAAGCATAGCTAATTGAGGTGTTGTGGTGTAGGCTATGAAGTAGCACTCACACATACTGAGTTACAACAGTAGAATGCCTCGGGGAGTGAGCTCAATTGAACTAGCTAACCCGCGAGTTTTTTCTTCACCTTTTATATGAATTGAAAGTTGATTTGTATTTCAAATTCAAACTAAGGCTCCCTAGAATCTCTCCTCTAAAAGTAGGGAGATATTCTCTCCAATTACACCATCCAAATTCCAGGACTAATCAAGTAGGTATGTGGTACAAGTAAATGCCAAGTCATATAGACTTTTACAATGAGTGAAAGGTAATAACATATAAGTATGGGTTCCTATGCCTTTTCGTTTAAGTGAAGCCTTGATGACATTTGGCCAAGCTTATCTTCCAAGGTTCCAAGCCAAGTGTGAGGGCTTGAAATGCACCAACAGCTCCCCCTCAAGCCAAACACTTTGGCTGAAGTCTTCATCTTCAATCTTCAATTACTTCCTGCAATCCAATCATAGATTTGAATCTGCATAGCTTGTTTCCATCCAATGCTTTAGTGAGCAAATCTGCACATTGCATATTAGTAGACACATATGTCAATTGAATGTCTTTACTAAGCAACTTCTCTCTCACATAGTGGTAATGAACCTCTATGTGTTTGGTTCTGGCATGATATACTGGATTAGCTGCAAGGTGAAGAGAGCTAGTGTTATCTCCAAAGATAATTGGTGGCCTTGTATATAGGCCTAACTCTGTATATAGAAGCTTCAACCAGATAGCTTCTTGAGTGGCATTGGCAAGCCCTTTATACTCTGCTTCAGTGGATGACAATGCCACTGTAGGTTGTTTCTTGGCTGACCAAGAAATAGGCTTATCTCCTGCAAAACAAATGTAACCTGATGTGCTCCTCCTATCATCCTTGCATCCTGCCCAATCTGCATCTGAATAAACTTTAATGTCAATATTTGATGTATAAGGAAAGTACAAACCATGATTCTGAGTTCCCTTCAAGTACTTCAAGATCTTCTTTGCTGCCTCTAGGTGAGGTACCCTTGGTTTGTGCATGAATTGACTAAGCACACTAACTCCATATGCTATGTCAATTCTTGTCAAGGTAGCATAGTTCAAACTACCTACCATACTTTGATATCCTGTAATTTCTTGGACTTCTTCTCCTTCATGAGCACTTAGCTTTAGGTTGACCTCCATTGGAGTAGTAGATACTTTAGCATCCTGCAAGCCAAACTTCTTGACCATATCCTGTACATACTTCTTTTGAGTGATATATGTACCTGAGTTGGTGTAGACTAACTCAAGACCTAAGAAGTACTTCAATAATCCAAGATCACTAATCTTGAATTCTTTCATCATCTGTCCTTTGATGTGTCTAATTCCATTGACATCATTGCCTGTAATGATGATGTCGTCAACATAAACACACAAGTAGATTACCTCTGTACTACTTCTCTTTATGAACAGAGAAGTATCAGCTTTGCTCATCACAAATCCTTGGTCTTAGAGGTAGGTTGTCAACCTGTAATTCCATGCTCTAGGTGCCTGCTTCAAACCATATAGAGCCTTCTTCAATTTACAAACATAATTTACCTTCTTGGGGTCTTCATAGCCAGGTGGTTGTGACATGTAGACTTCTTCAGATATCCATCCATTTAAGAAAGCATTCTTGACATCTAATTGGTACATGTTCCAATTTTTTGATGCAGCTACACTCACCAATATTCTGATAGTTGGCATCTTAGCCACAGGAGAAAATGTCTCCTCATAATCAATGCCTTGGGTTTGTGCAAAACCCTTGGCTACCAACCTAGCTTTGTATCTGTTTATTGTTCCATCTGAATTCCTCTTTAGCTTGTAGATCCATCTGGATCCTATCACCTTCATAGAGTCTTTCTTGGGTACCAAGTCCCAAGTATCACTCTCCTTGAGAGCTTCCAATTCTTCATCCATAGCTTCTTTCCATTCTGGTTTGGTGATTGCTTCTTCATAGGTACCTGGTTCTTCATTCAACAAATCCTTTGCAAGATATACAGAATGTTTAGTTACAAGTGATGTGTCATACCCAAATCTGATAGGCTTCTTCTTTTCTCTCTGAGATCTCCTCATTGCTTGAGTTGAGGATTCTGGTGTATCTTCTAGCTTCTTCATCTTCATCTTTCCTTTGGGCTTCCATGCCTTGAATTCCTCAATGTTAATTGTATCATCATCATCTGAGCTTGATTCATCTTTCTGGATTGGTTCCTCCTTGGTGAGCTTTGGGAAATCTTCTTCCATATCATAGGGTAGACTAACCTTCCTGCATTCATTCTCATACCATGAGTCATTCTCATCAAAGATGACATCTCTGCTTACCTTGAAGCCTTTGTTTGTTGGGTTGTAGAATCTGCATCCCTTTTGGTTCAAATCATAACCAATGAAGATACATTTTTCAGCTTTAGGATCTAGCTTTCCCCTTACCTGTGAGGGAATATGCACATATGCTACACAACCAAAGATTTTGCAATGATCCAGAGAAGGTCTCTTACCATGCCAAGCTTCATATGGTGTCATGCCATCAAGTGACTTGGATGGCAACCTGTTTATGAGATAGGTGGCAGTAGATACACTCTCTGCCCAAAGATAATTTGGCAACTTCTTTTCATTAAGCATAGACCTAGCTGTTTCTACTATAAGTCTATTCCTTCTTTCAGCTACCCCATTTTGTTCAGGTGAGTACCTTGTAGTAATCTCCCTTTTGATGCCTCTTTCCTGCAAGAAATCTTCAAACTCATTTGAGAAGTATTCTCCTCCACCATCTGACCTTAGCCTCTTCAAGCTTCTTCCTGTTTGGTTTTCAACAAGTGCAAGATACCTCTTGAAACAATTAAACACTTCAGCTTTATGCTTCATAAAGTATAAGATGGTCCATCTGCTATAATCATCAATGAAGGACACATAATACCTTGAACCTGAAATGGAAGGGTCCTTGCTAGGTCCCCAAACATCTGTGTGTACCAAGTCTAGGTAGTCTTCATGCATGAAACCTTTCCTTGAGTAGGGCAACCTGTGAGACTTACCAAACTGACATGCTCCACATTTGTAAATCATGTGTTGCTTGGATACATTAGGTATCCCAAGCACACATTGATCCCTGCACATTTGTTTTAGGGTTCTTTCACCTATGTGACCTAACCTCTTGTGCCATATTTCTAACTCTGAAAGTGTTTGATCCTTGTAATTATACAAAGCAATGTTCTTGGTGTCTTCTAGCTCAAAAGTAAATAATCTACCTGATTTCTCCCCTTTGGCTATCCTTCTGAATCCATGTCTTGGGTCCTCCACATATGCTCCATGTTGTGTGAATCTGACCTGCAAACCTTTCTCCACAATCTGGCCAACACTCATTAGATTCTTGGTGATGGTTGGTACATAGAGTACCCTGCTCAATAGGTTCTGGTTACCATCACATGTCTTCACATTTCCAATCTTTACAACAGAATTTTTAGTATCATCACCTGTCTGTACCTGATGTTTGCCTTTGGGTTCTTCCAAATCAGAAAGTAGTGCCACATTGCCAGCTACATGGTTAGAACATCCTGAGTCAATATAAAATAAATGATCATCATTTGTACCTGCCTTGGAGGTCATATTCATGATCAATAGGGAGTCATCTTGCTCCTCTATGTAATTGTTGTAATCCCTTCTATTTCTGAATCCACCTTGGTAGTTACCATTGTGGTTGTGGTTGTAATTGTTGTTGTATTGATTGTTGTATCCATTGTAGCTTTGGTGTTGGTTGAATCTGCCTCTCCCTTGAGAGTATCCACCTCTTGAGTAGCCTCTTCCTCTCTGATTCTTGTAATTCTTGTAGCATTCATCTGTGGTATGATTGGACAATCCACAAATGTTGCATGGTGATGAGTTGTAGGGTCTCCCCCTACCTGACTTACCTCCTCTGCCTCTTCCTCTAGATGATCTACCTCTCCCTACATAATTAGCTTGAGAGGTAGAGCCTTCTTCATCCTGTTTCTTCCCTTTACCTTTATCCTTAACTTTCTTATGAGTATAGAGAGCAGAGGGGTTGTTACCTTTTGATTGATCTCCTGCCTTTGTAAACTTTGCTTCATGTGTGAATAGTTGGCCCATGAGTGTTGTGAGATCTGGGGTATGCATGTCCATATAGAGGTCCATTGCAGTGGTGAAACTTTCCCACTTATCATCTGCCTTGAGTCCATTTGTTACTTGCCTGACTATTTGCTCCTCTTCAATCTCTTCTCCAATGCTTGCTAATTGGTCTGTCACATCTTTAATCTTTGTCACATACTCTGAGACTGATTGCTTGGGCTGCTTCCTAAGGGTTGTGAATTCAATCCACAGTTGATTCTTCCTAGCCCTTGTGTTGGAAGAAAAGTATGTTGACAAGGTTTCCCAAGTCTCTTGGGAAGTCTTACAGTTCCTTATATGAGGTAAAAGGAAATCAGATATAGAGTTAAGAAGGTAAGACCTTGCCAAAGCATCCTTTGCACACCATTGGTTGAGTCTCTCTTGTTCATCCTTGGTGGGTAGTCCTCTAGTTTTGAATGAGGGCAATTCCTCATCTCCTGATATGTATCCAAATAAACTCCTTCCTTGTAGATAGGTCTTCATTCTCAGAGACCAAGCCTGGTAATTGTTCCTGTCCAATTTGGCAATGAATGAAGGAAAACCATCTCCCATGTTTACCTTGTTTGCTCTGATACCATTGTTGTGGGTTATGGTAGGATGCACTCAGAAGATTGAGTTGGTGCTGCTATACCTGCTTCACACCAGCCCTCCTTTGATTCCAGATATGCTCAGTACACACCTTAAGCTTTCAAATGATACCAAGAAAGCATATATGTACTTTGCAAATGATATGTGTAATGACCAGATCAAAACAGATAACTTGGCACTTCAAAAATCAAGGAAAACTTTCTATTTCTGTAGTGACACCTGCTCAGTCTTTCACTCAGTGTGACCAGCACACTAACAATTGATCTAATTCCTTCTGGACGTATTAAATTAGCTGAACAAGCTACCATTTGCAAGTGGAATGAAAGGAAATGACAAACTATACTCTGAGAAATCACTTTAGCAAAATTGTAGTTACCCCCGATATTTTAGGAACACAGCACCAGAATACCAGAGTCCACTTCGATCGCGATTTCTCTGTAATGGCTGAATCAATTGACTTCAAACTTTGTAGGTGTATAGAAGACTTTGAGCTGAATCCAATGTGCTTTGAATCACTTGATTTGGTTCAGTAGATCCTGAGATATGCCCTGATGAAGTTGACAGACTTGGAGTAGAAAACTCTGAGACAATAGAGATAGTGAATGTGTATACTTCTATTGATTGATGTGTTTGTACAATCTCATTAGCATGACAAGCATAGCTAATTGAGGTGTTGTGGTGTAGGCTATGAAGTAGCACTCACACACACTGAGTTACAACAGTAGAATGCCTCGGGGAGTGAGCTCAATTGAACTAGCTAACCCGCGAGTTTTTTCTTCACCTTTTATATGAATTGAAAGTTGATTTGAATTTCAAATTCAAACTAAGGCTCCCTAGAATCTCTCCTCTAAAAGTAGGGAGATATTCTCTCCAATTACACCATCCAAATTCCAGGACTAATCAAGTAGGTATGTGGTACAAGTAAATGCCAAGTCATATAGACTTTTACAATGAGTGAAAGGTAATAACATATAAGTATGGGTACCTATGCCTTTTCCTTTAAGTGAAGCCTTGATGACATTTGGCCAAGCTTATCTTCCAAGGTTCCAAGCCAAGTGTGAGGGCTTGAAATGCACCAACACAGATATCACTTTTGGGCCCTGCAAAATCGAAAATTCTAGAGAGATGAAAAAAACATGAAAAATCTCTTCATTAACCTATCTTCATGGAACCAAATGAGACATAAAACATAGGAACTACAAAAAATTCAATCAGGTAAAGTTTTTCTACTAAGAATACTCTACCTTTCTCTCATACAACACTTTTTCAGATTCCTTCATCTTCATGCTCGAAATTAACATGCAAATTTCATGCGACAACTTTCTAGAGAGAGAATGTAAAAACTTATTGCTACAAAATTTTGCAGACATGATCAAAATATCCTAAACATAAAATTTCATTATTACCTACACATCTTTTTTTTTTCCAGGTGGAAAATCAACGTGGCATCTTACAATTCTCCCCCTCTTTAAAGAACTCTGTCCTCAGAGTTGGAAAGAAGGATAATGTTCCATAAACTCATCTAAACCAACCCATGTTGAATCTTCAATAGGATATGCAAACCACTTTACTAGAATTTCCACTATTTCACGATTCCTAAGATGTCTAACTCTCCTATCCAATAAAACTTCTGGTTCAAGATCAAAAGTGGCATCTTCCTTCAACTTAGATTTGTCCTGCAAAACATGATCAGCATTAGGAACATACTTTTTAAGTAATCCAACATGGAAGACTGGATGAATTTTCAAAGTATTAGGTAGGTCAAGTAAATATGCAACAGAACCAATTTTCTTTAAGATTTTGAAAGGACCACCATAACGAGGAGACAATCGACGATCTTTGCCTAAAACCAGATTTGATTTAGAAGGAATCACTTTCAAAAAAACCAGATCATTTGTTCTAAATTCCAAGGGCCTCTTTTTGAGATCATGATATAATTTCTGACGTTTTTGTGCATCTTTCATGTTTTTCCTTACCTTATTTAGCTCCAAATCCATGTTTTCAAGCATCTGTTTGGATATTTCAACCTGATTCTGTGAATTAAAAAGTGAATGCGGCAGCAAGCAATTATAACCATACATTGCTTCAAAAGGTGTCATCTTAATAGAAGAATGCCATGCACTATTATATGCATACTCAACGAAGGGCAAATATTCAGTCCAATTGTTTTGCTTATCATTCACATACATGCGTAACATATCCTCAAGCACCCTGTTAACCCTCTCGGTCTCACCATCGGTTTGAGGATGAAATGCAGTACTCATGCCTAATTCTGTTCCTATGGATTGAAATGTTGCTTTCCAAAAATTAGATGTGAACCTTGCATCCCTATCAGAAATTATACTTTTGGGTATACCATGTAACCTAAAAATTTCTTTTATGAAAAGTTTAGCAACATGCAAAGCTGTTTCAGTTTTCCTCATGGGAAGAAAATATGCCATCTTTGTAAGACGGTCCACGACAACAAAGATGGTATAATGCCCACTTCTGGTCACAGGCAACTTTGTTATGAAATCCATAGAGATGGATTCCCATTTTTGATCAGGCACATCTAATGGTTGTAACATGCCAGGACTCCTTTTAAATTCGGCCTTAACCTGTTGACATTTCAGACATTCTTCGACATACCTCTTAATATCATATTTCATACGTGGCCAGTAATATGAAGCTTTCACTTTTGCATAAGTTCTAGAAAAACCAGGGTGTGTAGAGAAAGGTGCATCATGAGAGTCATGCAGGATCTTTTCTTTCAAAACAGATTCTGAAGAAATACATAAACGAGAATTACAATACAAATCATTATTTCTCAAATGAAATTTTCCCTGAAACATAGAACCTGGATTCATACCCAAAAATTCCAAGATTGCTGCATAAAATAAATCTTCTTTTAATTCTTTTCCAATATCAAAATCAGAGGATAAAATAAAAATTGAACTGCATAGGGGTTTACGACTCAAAGCATCGGCCACCTTGTTTTCTTTTCCTGCTAAGTATTTAATATCAAAATCATATTCACTTAGCAATTGGATCCATCATTTTTGTCTATTGTAAAGTAAAGGTTGAGTAAATATGTATTTAAGGCTCTAATGATCTGTTCTTAATTCAAACTTTACTCCTAGCAATAAGTGTCTCCAATGTTTAAGTGCATGAACAACTGCAAGCATTTCTAAGTCATGTGTTGTATAATTTAGTTCATGTTTCCTTAATTTCCTTGACTCATAAGCCACTACCCTCCCTTCTTGTGAAAGAACGCATCCGATTTGGCTTCCACTAGCATCACATGCAACAATAAAAGGCTTCCCTAACTCAGGTACCTTTAGCACATAATTTTCGATAACTTTCTTTTTTAATTCGTCAAACGCCTTTTGACACTCATCGTTCCAAGTGAACTCTCTTTTTTTCTTTGTCAATTCTGTAAGAGGATTTGCAATTCGAGAAAACTCCCTAATGTGTGCCCTCTCATATTGTGCCAAACCAAGGAAGCTTCTCACATCCCTCACACATTTGGGTGTAGGCCAGTCAACTATGCTTTTAACTTTCTCAGGATCTATATGAATCCCTTCCTTAGAAACAACTCTCCCCAAATAAGTCACTTCCCCTTTTGCAAAAAAACATTTACTCATCTTACCATATAGTTTATGCTCTCTTAGTTTTCGTAAAGTCTTCCTAAGATGCAATGCATGTTCATCATCATCCTTAGAATACACAAAAATATTGGCAAGAAAAACTAATATAAATTCATCGAGATATTCATCAAACACATTATACATCATACACATAAATGTTGTAGGAGCATTTGTTAATTCAAAAGGAATAACTGTGAACTCGTAATGACCATATCATGTTCTAAAAGCGGTTTTGGGTATGTCCTCAGACTTTACTCTAATTTGATGATATCTCGATCTTAAGTCAATTTTAGTTAATCCTGTGGCACCACTCAATTGACTCAGCAGTTCATCTATGTGTGGCAGTGGATACTTGTTCTTAATGGTTTTCTTGTTCAATCCCCTATAGTCAATACAAAGTCTGTATGAACCATCTTTCTTTTTCTGAAACAAAACAGGTGCTCCCCAAGGTGAAACACTAGGTCTTATCAACTCCTTCTTCAATAGATCATCCAATTGGAGCTTCAACTCTTTCAATTCATCAATATTGAACCTATAAGGTGCTCTAGAATAAGGCTCACTTCCTGGATAAAGGTCTATAGCATGGTCAATTTTCCTAGAAGGAGGCATGCTCGGTAGATCATCAGGAAATACATCTGCGTACTCATCTAAAAGTTTTTTAACATATTCCGGTATTTCCTCTTCTTTCTTCTTCTCCTGAAGCTCATGTACATAAACCAAATATGTCTCACAACCCTGTCGAATACCCCTAATCAACTTTATTGCAGAAAATAGGAGAAAAACTTGAATTACACTTGCCTGCAAGACGATGTTCCTTCCCTTCTATTTTCAAAGTAAGGATCCCGCTTTCACAATCAATCACGACACTGTTATGAACTAACCAGTCCATTCCGATGATTACATCACATTCTCTCATTTCAATTACATGGAAGGTACCCAAAAACTTATGTTCTCCTAACATAAAATCAAGATTCTCAATACAGCCTCGAGTATAGTGTATCCTACCATTAGCCATCTCTACAGGTCTTTTAGTCTGCATCTCAATATGCAACCCTAACGCTTTCTGCCATCTTAAGTGAAAGGAAACAATTTGTACTACCCGAATCAATCAAGAAACTAACCTTACGTGAGGATATGTCCCCCATAATCCTAATCACCGATGCCCTTGAATGAGAAGAAGTTTTCATGCATTGAAGTCTAGGGCTAGAACACTTACCTTGATCATCTGCTTCCTCAATTGTCATGTTTTCTTCTTGTAGATGAGCTATCTTCGCTTGCATAGAACGGTTGATGGCATTATTTGGACATTCAAAAGTGCGATGTCCTTGTTCTCCACATCGAAAACAAAGTCCCAGCCTCTTAGCCCGCTCCAGGAAATCAGAATCACGTTGCTAGTGCATAACTTCTTGCTTCTTAGGTGTATCCGTTTGCTTCGGCTTTGGTCTTCCTCCTTGGTCGTTAATAGAGTTAGTCGATCTCTGTCCATTTTGATTTATTGAAATAGGTCTTGGGGGTCAATGTCCTGTTGAGATAAACCTTGATTTGAATGCCTTTTTCGTGGTAAACTTCTCCATCTTCTCAAAGTTTTCTGCTTTTGCAACCGCATCAAGAAAATCTACACATCCGGCTCCCTTTACTTGATAGCGAATCTCTTCCCGCAAATCCTCAATAAACTTGCTTTTCAACGCATCTCCAGAAACTTCTAGTGCATACTTATGTAAGCGCCAAAATTTCTCGTTATATTCTTCAACAGACAAGTTATATCTATCATCCTCATGCTGCTTGAAAGAGTAGAATTCCATTTTCTTTTCCATCCGATAATGTGGAGAACAATAACGATTCTCTGCTTGCTCTCGAAATTCTTTCCAGAGGATCGGACCTTCACGTGTTCTTGTCTGTATATAAGATTTCCACCACAGTTTTGCGACTCCTCGCAGATGCAGAATTGCCACCTTTGCTTTTGATTCCTCACTAAATACGCGCAGGTCAAAGAAATCTTCAAGTTCCTCAATCCATGCTTCAAGATCCTCTCCAGTATTCTTCTCACCATCAAATTCATTTAATTTTGCTCTTTTGAACACTTGCTTGAGTGCAGATTCACCTACATCATCGTCCTCTTCAGGTTCACGTTGCCGTCTAGCTCTACGTGCGTTTGATGTGCCCGCACCATTACCACCTTCAACATTGGGGTCCATGAAGGCATTTGTAGTAGCCTCTTTTTCTCTGTTGGATCTTTCTTTATGTAATTCTGCATTCAATCTACGGATAAGCTCCTCTTGTTCTTCTATCTTCTTCTTCAAAGCCTGCATCTTGTCCCGGAATCCAACTCTGCTCTAATACCACTTATAACAAGTCTCCTAAACTTGAGTCACAATCTCACACAAAATAATGGGTTTCGACACCACAAGATATAAAGAAGGCAAACAGAGTATATGCAAAACAAGAAGAGAGAGAATTTTATTATCTATGCAGATTTACAAGTAGTTCTGATCTGCGTTACAAAATCTATCAGATTGCTTCAATGTGAAGCCTCATCCACCCGACCACCCACGAGCTTATCTCAATCCCAATCTCAATCATAATTACAATCTCAATCCCAATCTCAATCAGAATCACAATCTCAATCTCAATCTCAATCTCAATCTCAATCTCAATCTCAATCTCAATCTCAATCTCAATCTCAATCGCAATTCCAGAAGCCGAAAAACGATCGTAATGATTGTACGACCATCATCCTTTTCTATCTCTCAGTCTTCGTCATTTTGGGATCTCCGCCTTTTGCCAGCGCATGAGGAATTTCATTGCTCCAAGATAGCGTCTTTTTCGCATGTCTCATGCAAGACTTCCGGACCACCCATGCATCTACTTTTCATGTCCACCATCAAGAATCGTACCTGCAAAAATAGAGGTAATCCTTGCAACGCACTCACACACACGTCAATCACAAAAAAATAACCTATATACCCATGAGCGTTTTCTAAATCTGCGAACATGAATAAGATGAATGAATGAAGGCCTCTCTTTTTTTTTTTTTTTTAAGTGTTGGAAAACGGCACTTTTCAAAACCCTGTAACTCAAAAACAGTGAGGAATCAGCTTGAGCTTGTGAGAGACAAAAATATTCAGTTCTTAAATCTGTACAATAATGTTAGAGACGCCTCAGGTCCAAATCTGCATCCAGATATCACTTTTGGGCCCTAGAAAATCGAAAATTCTAGAGAGATGAAAAAAACATGAAAAATCTCTTCATTAACCTATCTTCATGGAACTAAATAAGACATAAAACATAGGAACTACAAAAAATTCAATCAGGTAAAGTTTTTCTACTAAGAATACTCTACCTTTCTCTCATACAACACTTTTTCAGATTCCTTCATCTTCATGCTCGAAATTAACATGCAAATTTCATGCGACAACTTTCTAGAGAGAGAATGTAAAAACTTATTGCTACAAAATTTTGCAGACATGATCAAAATATCCTAAACATAAAATTTCATTATTACCTACACATCTTTTTTTTTTTTCCAGGTGGAAAATCAACGTGGCATCTTACAATTCTCCCCCTCTTTAAGGAACTCTGTCCTCAGAGTTGGAAAGAAGGATAATGTTCCATAAACTCATCTAAACCAACCCATGTTGAATCTTCAATAGGATATGCAAACCACTTTACTAAAATTTCCACTATTTCACGATTCCTAAGATGTCTAACTTTCCTATCCAATATAACTTCTGGTTCAAGTTCAAAAGTGGCATCTTCCTTCAACTTAGATTTGTCTTGCAAAACATGATCAGCATTAGGAACATACTTTTTAAGTAATCCAACATGGAAGACTGGATGAATTTTCAAAGTATTAGGTAGGTCAAGTAAATATGCAACAGAACCAATTTTCTTTAAGATTTTGAAAGGACCAGCATAACGAGGAGACAATCGACGATCTTTGCCTAAAACCAGATTTGATTTAGAAGGAATCACTTTCAAAAAAACCAGATCATTTGTTCTAAATTCCAAGGGCCTCTTTTTGAGATCATGATATAATTTCTAACGTTTCTGTCCATCTTTCATGTTTTTCCTTACCTTATTTAGCTCCAAGTCCATGTTTTCAAGCATCTGTTTGGATATTTCAACCTGATTCTGTGAATTAAAAAGTGAATGCGGCAGCAAGCAATTATAACCATACATTGCTTCAAAAGGTGTCATCTTAATAGAGGAATGCCATGCACTATTATATGCATACTCAGCGAAGGGCAAATATTCCGTCCAATTGTTTTGCTTATCATTCACATACATGCGTAACATATCCTCAACCACCCTGTTAACCCTCTCGGTCTCACCATCGGTTTGAGGATGAAATGCAGTACTCATGCCTAATTCTGTTCCTATGGATTGAAATGTTGCTTTCCAAAAATTAGATGTGAACCTTGCATCCCTATCAGAAATTATACTTTTGGGTATACCATGTAACCTAAAAATTTCTTTTATGAAAAGCTTAGCAACATGCAAAGCTGTTTCAGTTTTCCTCATGGGAAGAAAATATGCTATCTTTGTAAGACGGTCCACGACAACAAAGATGGTATCATGCCCACTTCTGGTCACAGGCAACTTTGTTATGAAATCCATAGAGATGGATTCCCATTTTTGATCAAGCACATCTAATGGTTGTAACATGCCAGGACTCCTTTTGAATTCGGCCTTAACCTGTTGACATTTCAGACATTCTTCGACATACCCCTTAATATCATATTTCATACGTGGCCAGTAATATGAAGCTTTCACTTTTGCATAAGTTCTAGAAAAACCAGGGTGTGCAGAGAAAGGTGCATCATGACAGTCATGCAGGATCTTTTCTTTCAAAACAGATTCTGAAGAAATACATAAACGAGAATTACAATACAAATCATTATTTCTCAAATGAAATTTTCCCTGAAACATAGAACCTGGATTCATACCCAAAAATTCCAAGATTGCTGCATAAAATAAATCTTCTTTTAATTCTTTTCCAATATCAAAATCAGAGGATAAAATAAAAATTGAACTGCATAGGGGTTTACGACTCAAAGCATCGGCCACCTTGTTTTCTTTTCTTGCTAAGTATTTAATATCAAAATCATATTCACTTAGCAATTGGATCCATCATTTTTGTCTATTGTTAAGTAAAGGTTGAGTAAATATGTATTTAAGGCTCTAATGATCTGTTCTTAATTCAAACTTTACTCCTAGCAATAAGTGTCTCCAATGTTTAAGTGCATGAACAACTGCAAGCATTTCTAAGTCATGTGTTGTATAATTTAGTTCATGTTTCCTTAATTTCCTTGACTCATAAGCCACTACCCTCCCTTCTTGTGAAAGAACGCATCCGATTTGGCTTCCACTAGCATCACATGCAACAATAAAAGGCTTCCCTAACTAAGGTATCTTTAGCACATAATTTTCGATAACTTTCTTTTTTAATTCGTCAAACGCCTTTTGACACTCATCGTTCCATGTGAACTCTCTATTTTTCTTTGTCAATTCTGTAAGAGGATTTGCAATTCGAGAAAACTCCCTAATGTGTGCCCTCTCATATTGTGCCAAACCAAGGAAGCTTCTCACATCCCTCACACATTTGGGTGTAGGCCAGTCAACTATGCTTTTAACTTTCTCAGGATCTATATGAATCCCTTCCTTAGAAACAACTCTCCCCAAATAAGTCACTTCCCCTTTTGCAAAAAAACATTTACTCATCTTACCATATAGTTTATGCTCTCTTAGTTTTCGTAAAGTCTTCCTAAGATGCAATGCATGTTCATCATCATCATCCTTAGAATACACAAAAATATTGTCAAGAAAAACTAATATAAATTCATCGAGATATTCATCAAACACATTATTCATCATACACATAAATGTTGTAGGAGCATTTGTTAATTCAAAAGGCAAAACTGTGAACTCGTAATGACCATATCGTGTTCTAAAAGCGGTTTTGGGTATGTCCTCAGACTTTACTCTAATTTGATGATATCTCGATCTTAAGTCAATTTTAGTTAATACTGTGGCACCACTCCATTGACTCAGCAGTTCATCTATGTGTGGCAGTGGATACTTGTTCTTAATGGTTTTCTTGTTCAATCCCCTATAGTCAATACAAAGTCTGTATGAACCATCTTTCTTTTTCTGAAACAAAACAGGTGCTCCCCAAGGTGAAACACTAGGTCTTATCAACTCCTTCTTCAATAGATCATCCGATTGGAGCTTCAACTCTTTCAATTCATCAATATTGAACCTATAAGGTGCTCTAGAATAAGGCTCACTTCCTGGATAAAGGTCTATAGCATGGTCAATTTTCCTAGGAGGAGGCATGCCCGGTAGATCATCAGGAAATACATCTGGGTACTCATCTAAAAGTTTTTTAACATATTCCGGTATTTCCTCTTCTTTCTTCTTCTCCTGAAGCTCATGTACATAAACCAAATATGTCTCACAACCCTGTCGAATACCCCTAATCAACTTTATTGCAGAAAATAGGAGAAAAACTTGAATTACACTTGCCTGCAAGACGATGTTCCTTCCCTTCTATTTTCAAAGTAAGGATCCCGCTTTCACAATCAATCACGACACTATTATGAACTAACCAGTCCATTCCGATGATTACATCACATTCTCTCATTTCAATTACATGGAAGGTACCCAAAAACTTATGTTCTCCTAACATAAAATCAAGATTCTCAATACAGCCTCGAGTATAGTGTATCCTACCATTAGCCATCTCTACAGGTCTTTTAGTCTGCATCTCAATATGCAACCCTAACGCTTTCTGCCATCTTAAGTGAAAGGAAACAATTTGTACTACCCGAATCAATCAAGAAACTAACCTTACGTGAGGATATGTCCCCCATAATCCTAATCACCGATGCCCTTGAATGAGAAGAAGTTTTCATGCATTGAAGTCTAGGGCTAGAACACTTACCTTGATCATCCGCTTCCTCAATTGTCATGTTTTCTTCTTGTAGATGAGCTATCTTCGCTTGCATAGAATGGTTGATGGCGTTATTTGGACATTCAAAAGTGCGATGTCCTTGTTCTCCACATTGAAAACAAAGTCCCAGCCTCTTAGCCCGCTCCAGGAAATCAGAATCACGTTGCCAGTGCATAACTTCTTGCTTCTTAGGTGTATCTGTTTGCTTCGGCTTTGGTCTTCCTCCTTGATCGTTATAGAGTTAGTCGATCTCTGTCCATTTTGATTTATTGAAATAGGTCTTGGGGGTCGATGTCCTGTTGAGATAAACCTTGATTTGAATGCCTTTTTCGTGGTAAACTTCTCCATCTTCTCAAAGTTTTCTGCTTTTGCAACCGCATCAAGAAAATCTACACATCCGGATCCCTTTACTTGATAGCAAAGCTCTTCCCGCAAATCCTCAATAAACTTGCTTTTCAGCGCATCTCCAGAAACTTCTAATGCATACTTATGTAAGCGCAAAAATTTCTCGTTATATTCTTCAACAGACAAGTTATATCTATCATCCTCATGCTGCTTGAAAGAGTAGAATTCCATTTTCTTTTCCATCCGATAATGTGGAGAGCAATAACGATTCTCTGCTTGCTCTCAAAATTCTTTCCAGAGGATCGGACCTTCACGTGTTCTTGTCTGTATATAAGATTTCCACCATAGTTTTGCGACTCCTCAGAGATGCAGAATCGCCACCTTTGCTTTTGATTCCTCACTAAATACGCGTAGGTCAAAGAAATCTTCAAGTTCCTCAATCCATGCTCCATCAAATTTATTTAATTTTGCTCTTTTGAACACTTGCTTGAGTGCAGATTCACCTGCATCATCGTCCTCTTCAGGTTCACGTTGTCGTCTAGCTCTACGTGTGTTTGATGTGCCCGCACCATTACCACCTTCAGCATTGGGGTCCATGAAAGCATTTGCAGTAGCCTCTTTTTGTTTGTTGGATCTTTCTTTATGAAATTTTGCATTCAATCTACGGATAAGCTTCTCTTGTTCTTCTATCTTCTGCTTCAAAGCCTGCATCTTGTCCCGGAATCCAACTCTACTCTGATACCACTTGTAACAAGTCTCCTAAACTTGAGTCACAATCTCACACAGAATAATGGGTTTCGACACCACAAGATATAAAGAAGGCAAACAGAGTATACGCAGAACAAGAAGAGAGAGAGTTTTATTATCTGTGCAGATTTACAAGTAGTTCTGATCTGCGTTACAAAATCTATCAGATTGCTTCAATGTGAAGCCTCATCCACCCGACCACCCCCGAGCTGATCTCAATCCCAATCTCAATCACAATCACAATCTCAATCCCAATCTCAATCACAATCACAATCTCAATCTCAATCTCAATCTCAATCTCAATCTCAATCGCAATTCTAGAAGCCGAAAAACGATCGTAATGACTGTACGACCATCATCCTTTTCTATCTCTCAGTCTTCGTCTTTTTGGGATCTCCGCCTTTCGCCTGCGCACGACCAATCACACCTTCCTAGACCCGCACTTTTAGAATCTGCATGCTCCAAGATAGTGTCTTTTTCGCATGTCTCATGCAAGACTTCCGGACCACCCATGCATCTACTTTTCATGTCTACCATCAAGAATCGTACCTGCAAAAATAGAGGTAATCCCTGCAATGCACTCACATATACGTCAATCACTAAAAAATAACCCATATACCCATGTGCGTTTTCTAAATCCGCGAACATGAATAAGATGAATGAATGAAGGCTTCTCTTTTTTTTTTTTTTTTTTAAGTGTTGGAAAACGGCACTTTTCAAAACCCTGTAACTCAAAAACAGTGAGGAATCAGCTTGGGCTTGTGAGAGACAAAAATATTCAGTTTTTAAATCTGTACAATAATGCTAGAGACGCCTCAGGTCCAAATCTGCTTCCAGATATCACTTTTGGGCCTTGCAAAATCGAAAATTCTAGAGAGAGATGAAAAAAACATGAAAAATCTCTTCATTAACCTATCTTCATGGAACCAAATGAGACATAAAACATAGGAACTACAACAAATTCAATCAGGTAAAGTTTTTCTACTAAGAATACTCTACCTTTCTCTCATACAACACTTTTTCAGATTCCTTCATCTTCATGCTCGAAATTAACATACAAATTTCATGCGACAACTTTCTAGAGAGAGAATGTGAAAACTTATTGCTACAAAATTTTGCAGACATGATCAAAATATCATAAACATAAAATTTCATTATTACCTACACATCTTTTTTTTTTTCCAAGTGGAAAATCAATGTGGCATCTTACAGTTGTTGCCAAGTGGTACTTGCTGACAGTTGCAGATCACATTCTAATTGGGAGGAGGGGTTTTGAGGATTTTATAGTTTTTTGTATAGAGTTGTGTGTGAAGGATAGGAATTTCAAAATATAGGCAAGGGATTGGAGGAGCTCCTTAGCATCTGTCCTGTGAATGGTTAGAAAATGTTTGTTGAATTTGCGTCTCCTAATGGAGTTGATTATGTATGTTTTTATGTATTTTAGTGCAACCGATCTCAAGCCATCATTGCCACACTGTTTCTTCAATCCATCTTGAGGGCAAAGGCCATGGAGAAGCTAAGCTGTAAAGACCATGCATAAGCTAACCTGTAAAGGCCATGTAGAAGCTAACTTGTAATGTCATCTTCTAGGTTCCTTGAATTTAGTAATCAGCCATTTTTATCCACGTTTACATAGACACCTAGAAGTTTGCCTCAGAGAATGGGACAATTGAAGGAAAGGTTGCTACTTGCTTGATCTTGATTCTGGAGTACATGAAAGAACTAGAATCTGTGTTCATTTTATTGCACCTGCCATTCATCACATACTCAATGCTTTCATGTATGCTCTAGCCTCTAAGCTCTGCCATGGATTGATTGTACATTAATAGTGGACTATACACCAACAATGGTTACATTTTGGCAACCATATTTACATGGAGAGCTCAATACTTACATGCGGATTTTATTGCACTTTCCACTCATTGCGTACTTAGTGTTTGGTCCGCCATGGACTGTTCAGAATACACCATCAATGCTTATTTTTGGGAGCAGTACTTATCGTACTGTTGGTAACAATGCAAAATGCTGTTTTGAGTCTTTTTTGTCTATTGCTATTTTTGGTCTGAATCTTTATGTAGATGACACATTCAATGCATATATGTATCCTCTACCATCGACTATATGCTCGCAGCTCTACTATGGTCAACAAACATTTGAGCGATGCTGAATTCAAAAATGATATACATGTGCAAATTCTCTCTGGAATGGCATGTGTCATTTGGGACTTTAGTCTTGGGGATGAAGTTGGGAGGTTTTATTGTCATTTATTTTTCAGGGCAGTGCTTTTCCAAGGCAAATACCTCTGTTTAGGAAGATGCTTTATCTATATTTGGAGTTTTAGTGTACATTGCATGAGTGAATGATCACACTTGCAGTCCGAGGGCTTTGCCAATGCAAAAATCTTTCTTTTTATCCAGAGCTTGAGTTATTTTTATCTTATTTGTCCATTCAGACACATATGTAGTCTGACAACAAAATATCAACTACTGCTGCCTTTGTTTTCATAACATTCTCGATGAATTGTTCTGAGGAATGATACGACTGAACTTGTTTGAAAAAGCATTGTTTACATTGCTCTTTTCAATCAAATGGACATCCATAGTCCTGGCAGTTGAATAGTACATCAATGAAGTAATGTGTGCATCTGTTAGAATGGACATGTGCACAAAGCATGTACATCAAATGAAAAATTAGGAGGTGACTCCTCCCAGTATGCTCTGGCATAAACTATCCACCAACAAGCTGCCCCAAACATGTTTGGACTTTAGAACCTAGAGTTTGTTCAGGTTTAAGATGCTTCATGTAATCAAACCTGTCTCAGTAGAAAAATGCCTGTCATGTGACAGAGAGGTTTTGGAAGAAATCTGTCATATGACAGACATTGATATTTTTCTCATGTCATCTGTAAGGTTCAGCAATCCGTCAATTTTAGGCCCTCGAGAGATTCAAGTAGTCGTGGAGAGAGAGAATAGGGGCATCTTCAGATTTTCAGATCTTGTAGACACAGACAAAATTGGAGAGAGAGAGAGAGAGAGAGAGAGAGAGAGAGAGAGAGAGAGAGAGAGCGGGAGAGAGGCTACAGATTTTGGCGGCATAGCGTTGAGAGAGATAGAGACAGAGAGAGTGCTGAACCTTGGGGATGTTCCACCCCAACAGGAGCTTACTTTCTTGGGCATAATCAGACTAGTTTTGAGAATATATATAGATCATGTAGAAACGGCTGGAGCATATCCACATCACATGAATGTGTTTGAACTTTGGACTTGAGGTCCACGTGGAGAATTCTCTATTTTCGCTTCAAAAGTCTTCAATGATTGCTTGTCATTGGTGGTCAATTGGCCTTGCAGTGATGCAGAGGGAGGTCTCAGATCATGCTAGTCATGCACATGAAAGGCTGGGGTGTTCTCCAGAGAACTGTCTCACCAGCCTTACACATAATGAGAAGCTTGAGTTGGATAGTAGCAACCTTGATGCGCAATCAACTTGAAATAAGAGACTGAAGGCGTATGATTTTGATGGTAGATTGAGACAAAATGAGATTGACAAGACAAGCCCACTTATTCAACCAAAGAGTGGTTTTGCTCGTCAACTCCTTTAAGTAGTTATTGCATTATTTCAAATTCCCTTCTTACTACTTAGCGAAATTATTCAAATACAACAATGACTTTGCCTTTTTGGATGCATAGAAAGAGTAATTAGTGCAACATGGGGCGGTAGAATAAGAGAGGGAGAGAAATTCGAGAGAGAGAGAGATGATAATGTAAAAAGGACATTCTTTTTGTGTCATTAGCTTGATAGTGATAAAGGCGTGAGATCTGGAAGCATTTGTATTTCATAATGTAAATAAAGGAAAGCTTAAAGAAAATAAGATTTAATTAAAGGATTAATGTTTGAAAAGTGTTTTTTCTCATAACCTTCACAAATCACTAATGTTATTATGCTCCTCGTGGATCTTCTTGGTGCATCTATTCTCTAGGATTATTGCGTGATTGGAGGTTTCTATGGACTATTGAAGTGAAGAGAAGCGAAGCTATTGCCGAGGAGACTTAAAGAGAAGAAAGTGATTGAACACAAAGTAAAGGAAGGATCCATCCGCAAAGATTGAAGTCGAAGATCATGGGTGCCTTCTCGCACTATAGTGGGAGGCCTACCTTATATTTGGCCGACCCACACTGTAGCGGGCATCTTTGTATCATTGAGTTTTTATTGGACGACTTCAGCATTGTATCATTGAGCTTGTCTGCACACCGATTCCGTGACTTTCGTGAGTTAGCACTGTACTTGGATTTTTCTTTCACTCCCGACGCCTACGGTCTCATGCATATGCACGTTCGCTCGAGGGTAGGGGCCTTACGACGATCGCCACACACCTGAGAGAGGGCGAGACGCCCAAGGCGTAGATGCCGCTCGCCGGAGAGGGTAGGGGCTTTACGAGGATCGCCACGACAGAGAGAGAGAGGGTGAGGTGCCCAACACGCAGACGTCGCTCGTCGGACAGCGGGAACGGCGCATACATAAGGGGCCTCATACACTCGACTTCCTTCTTCCTGACACCTGAACCTGACGTGAAGCGAGGCGGTTGCGTGGTGATCCTCGACGCGTCACCCACTCCTTGAGAAGAGATATAGGAACCTCGGCGACGAATCAGATCTTCCAGGTACTCGCATTTCAAGTTCTGTGAGTTTTTGCATTGTTCCACACACTTGAGCAGAAAGATTGCTTTTGACTGCCTGACTTTGATCATCCACTTTTTGTAGCAGTTTTGATCATACGAGTGTGCACTTTTCTATTGACGCATAGTTTAAGAATCTACTTCTCAGCTCAGATCATAAGAAGAGGAAAACAAAAATGAACAGAATGATTGAGGAAGAGTTTAGGAGATATGAAGAGCAAATTAAAGAAATAGAAATTAACATAAATGAATCTATAAAATCAAAATTTGGTATCATGATGACCTTAATGCAAACAATAAATGCAATATCTGACACAACTGATGGGTATAAGCATTAAAGACGTAAAAAAGGAACTGGATTATGAGATTTTTGAATTGAAAAACAAAGTTGAGTTGTTGTCTAACCAAGTTAAAGACCTACAAACATTGAAGTCTGACTATGAACATGTGGTAAAGGTCCAAGGAATATCTGCACAAAAAGAGTCATTAGGTCTTAGAAGAACCATGCCTAGAGTAATGCATAGGAAATCAAGTTGGGTTGAGAAGAGACCCATACGATGTTTTTGGTGCGATCAGTTTGGGCATATGTTTTGGGATTGTCTAGCGTATGAGAGTGCATGCAGACATAGACTTATAAGTGAGCATGAAGGAAAAATGTGTAAATATCAAGAGAAGATACCTTTGCATTTGAATGTAGTAAAAGGTGGGATAAATGAGTATTTCGAGAAGACCAAATCTAGACCGAAATTAGTTCAGAAGATGTGGAGACCAAAAAGGCATGAAAATTATAAATCTGATGAACAAAAAAGCCTGCTATCTATTGAGAGTCAAGACAAACCTACTGAAGAAACCAAAAGTAGACACATAAAGGTTGAGAAACGAAATATTGAGCAGATATTAAGAGAGCAAATGGAATTAGA
This sequence comes from Ceratopteris richardii, assembly GCA_020310875.1. Taxonomy (NCBI): domain Eukaryota; kingdom Viridiplantae; phylum Streptophyta; class Polypodiopsida; order Polypodiales; family Pteridaceae; genus Ceratopteris; species Ceratopteris richardii. Next base: position 111,121,200 of record CM035434.1, read on the forward strand.
TCATAAAAGAGAATTTGATAGAGAAATGCAAGAGAGATCAAAGAAGGACCAGGATATATATGTGTCATTTGATCCAAAACTGTTAACTAATGAGAATCTATTCAATCAAGAGAAAGTTGCAAAATTACAATCCCAATTAAACTTTGATAAAAAAAATTGAACAAGGAAAGATTAAAGAAGAAACTCAAGAAGATATAGAATCTGACAAACGAGTTAATGAAGTAGATAAAGAGTTGATTGATGACATCATTAAACAAATCGAGGGGAATGTAAAGACAGCTTCGAATCCTTCTAGGACTTTGAAAAAGAACAAGAGAAGTAAAAATGTAACTTCTCAATATATATTTGCAAATATTCATGTGTTAATTTGATTGAAGAAGAAGTATGAGATTGATTAAGATTTATTGAATGATGATGATTGTTAATTAATGATTGATGATTGATGATGGTGTTAATGATTGATGACTGATGAATGATTATGATTGATAAATGATAATGATTTATGATTGATGAATGATTAGTGATTGATGATGATGAATGAGGATGGTTTATAATGAAGATGATTGATGATTGATGATGATGACTGATTATGATGATGATGATGATTATTGATTGTTGATGAATTATGATAATGATTAATGATGATTATGATATTGATGAATGATGATTGACAGTTTATGATGATTGTTGATGATGAATGATAATAATTGATGAATAATGATGATTGATGATGATGGTTAATGATGATGACGATGATGATGATGATTGAATGATGATGATTGATGAATGATGATGATTGATGAATGATGATGATTGATGATGAATATGATGATGAATGAGTGATTATGATGTTGATGATTGATGGATGATGATGATGATTATGATGATTTGATGTTGGAGGATGCTCATGACACTGATGCTCATGCTGATGAAGAGTGATAGATCAAGAGATTGAAGAAAAGCTAGATCAAACGATGATGAAAATAAACCGAACGATCAGGTGAAATGTTTTTCATTTGAAATCTGTTTTTCTTTCTGATAGAGCATATGCATTACATTGATATGTGTGACAAAGATATGTATGAGTTTGTGAAATTCATGTAGAATGAAGATAGCAAATATTTATTATGGGTTTGCATGAAGCATGAATGACTAGGAATGATATGAATGAAATCAGTTAGTAGACTAGAGACTTTTGGGAGTGAAAGCTTGGGAATGTGATGGCATGCTTAGACCGAGTGCATGTATATACTGATTGATTTGAACACTTAGTGAGTGGGATTCTTTGGGTCCTATTATTTGCTTCCTGCGAGATCTCACCTTCATATGGATCATGATTCATGAAAAACCTTCATACTGGAGCCAACTTATATGTGTGTGCATGTTGTTAGTGCGCTGCGATTGGCTAGTAGGCGGGTGGAACCACCTTGGTCGGGTGATCAAGGCCACAAGCCGTAGCTAGTTTCATCGTAGACCTGACCTATATGTTGTCATGCGCGTGCATGGGTCGATAGGACCTATATGTTGTCATGCGCCTGCATGGGTCGATAGGCGGGTGGAGTCACTCTGGTCGGTTGGTCAGAGCCACGAGCTGACGTCTATTTCATGTAGGGCTGACATTGTGTATGTCGTGCGCTATGTCGGGTCGGCAGACAGGTGGGGTAAACTTGGTCGGGCGGACAAGTCCATGAGTCGCACCCGATTTTGATATAGGCTGATTTGTGAAAGAAAGATAAAAAGATAAATGCTGAGTTGAGATGAAGTGAAAAATATAAGAAAAGAGAGAAAGAAAAAAAAAAGTAAAAGAAACAAAAAGAAAAAGATCCGATGGAAAGTTGGACAGTAGGAGATAAATAGCGAGGAACAAGGTATATTCTACAAATTGGGTTAGTAGGAACTTAGTATATGCTAGTACTTAGGATGAGTTGGTGGATCTGAACCAGTTGAACAAACAGAAGATCTAGAAAGCCAACGGTTTATTCATATGGTTAGTTGTCAGATTGCAGACGCAGAAACATAGTATGATGTTTGCGAAGCTTCAATTTGCTTAATTTTCTAAAATTCGTACTAATCTTTATAAAGCTGCATGGAGTGCATGAGATTACGCTTTGATTTTTGAAAAGAAAAGCATTAAAAAGTAAACAGTGTTTCAAAAGAACCATGATACGCTTCTTTTGGATCTTGCAGGTTGGCCTATTGGGACAATGTGCAGGTTTAGTGGGGGCGAATGTCACGATGAAATCCCGTAGGGAAGTGTGCCTGATTTTTTTCAAAGTTCATTAATTTTATGAGTTTTGTGTGATGTTTTGATCAAGAGAGGGATATATTTTGTGCATGTTCTCGCCGATTTGATTGAATGTGAGATGCGAAACCATGTTAGAGGTGTACGTTAGACTTGTGTGTGTAAGTAGCTAATTTTTGACCCATTAATCCTTAGGTTTGACCCTTGAAACTGACTGGAAACATGAGTTTACCCCATGAAAACCGAGCCTTAACCCTTGGAAAACCCTAAGATTTTTTCCCATAACTGTAGATAAACCCTTGAATTGATGTGTTTGACTTAATTGTGATCAAAATCCTAATCTCCCCGACCAAAAACCTTAGCTTGGATCCTCCAATTGGCTTTTATCCGAGATCAAACCCTTAAAAACAAATAATTTGTGTATATAGAGTGTGAAACCAAAACCTTAGTCTAGGAAAAATAAAAAGGAGAAAAATAAAAAATAGAAATAAGGGGTGTGATTTTCCAAAAATAGCAAATGAACATGCAAGGTTGTCGGAAATTGGAAAGTTGAGTAAGGAGGTTAGAAACTCCTAGAGAATAGTCCCAACTATAGAGAGAGAATTTGGGCACGACAGAGCATCATGGCAGGAGAGAAGGTTTGTAGGCTGCCGCATATGTCAGAGAGAGAAGTGGTGACAATTGTTCACTGGACATTCGTAGAGAGGATGAAGGGATGTTTAGATGTGGAGAAAGGGCAGTGAGATGGCAGCGCTGTAGAATACGTGGATGAAGAACACAGGGAGAGAGAAAGCTCCTATCGGCACTGCGTGTGACTGAGGAGAGGCGGCTACACGTAGAGTTGGAGAGAGAGAGCCATAATCGGTGGTTGCCTAAGGCCGCTGCCTACTGTAGAGTGTCATGGGTAGAGATAGATATCCGAAGATGGTTGCGGATGCGCGAACATAACAGGATGAGAGAGAGTGGGAGAGAGGGTCAATTGGTGCATCGAGATGGACATGGCCGATGTTGCGTGCATGGTCAGAGATAGATGTGTGGCAATCCGGCTACTCACAAGATTTTGGGGAGAGAGAGATAGAAGAATGCTGACAGAGCAGCTCGCGACATGCAGATAGAACCGGGAGATGAAGAGAGAATCACACAGACGGCTTAGATTTGGTGCCGGAGGATTATGGAGGAGAGAGAGAGGATGGCAGTGCAGAGATTGCATATGGTAGAGGTTGACTGAGCGATGGACTCTGGAAGAACAAAGAGAGAGAGATAGTACAGGTCGTGAACGGAGGAGAGAGAGAGAGAGAGAGAGAGAGAGAGAGAGAGAGAGAGAGAGAGAGAGAGAGAGAGAGAGAGAGAGAGAGAGAGAGAGAGAGAGAGAGAGAAGAATGGTGCTACTGGACGCGTGGCACAGAAACATTCCGAGAGGCATTAGATGAGGGGGAGAGAGAGAGAGAGAGAGAGAGAGAGAGAGAGAGAGAGAGAGAGAGAGAGAGAGAGAGAGAGAGAGAGAGAGAGAGAGAGAGAGAGAGAGAGAGAGAGAGAGAGAGAGAGAGAGAGAATTAAGTCCGGAAATGATGCTTAGGTGTTTGTTCATCAACACTAAAACTATAATAAGAAATTAGAGCACATGAAAGAAGAAGGCATTAAATATATGCATAATTTAACTTCGATGCAAAAGCTCAACAAAAAGGTTTCACATGGTAACATTACTTAAATGATAGATGTACACGATCTGAATAGAAAAACATGGTGTTTGGATGAACCATTGAAGAAATTGCATTTGGATGTGACAAATGGGAAATAGCTCAATTCACTATGCAAAGATGACACATGATGAGAACAAAATCTATCAATTTAGACAATGTGCATATACAAATGTTGTAGTTGAATTAAGAGGTTCTTATTTGAAAGTTCAAAAAGCATTTGAGAAGGAAGATAAGAACACGACAAAGCTGATTAGTCCAAATTTATCCTTTTAAGTTGCAAAGTAGGAATATGAGGGAGATATAAAAAGAATGAATCTTTGGAAATCAAACTCAGGAGATAGTTTTGTTTTTCAAAGTGTATTTTTCTTAAACCCTTTAAATGTACTAACATGATCCCCCCACCTCGTGGATCTCTCGTGGAACGCTTCTCCAGGTTGCAGTTGATTGTTGGACATATTATATGAGGTTACTGCAGATTATAAGAAGTAAAGTTGAAGAGTTTGAAGATTGAAGTGAAGAATTATACTCCTCGTGGATCTTCTTGGTGCATCTATTCTCCAGGTTACTACGTGATTGGAGGTTTCTATGGACTATTGAAGTAAAGAAAAGAAAAGTTATTGAAGAGATCATTTGAAGTAAAGCTTGGACCGAAGGCCGAAGAAAAGAAAAGCTCCGAAGACCGCTGAGTCTCGTGGGCATCTTCTTGCACTCTAGTAGGAGGTATACCTTATATTTGGCCGATCTGCACTGTAATGGTGGCATATTGTATCGGTCCATTCTGCATTGTAGCAGATTTTCGTATCATCGACCTGCACTATAGCGGGAAACTTTGTACTACCGAGATTTTATTGGATGAATTCAATCATATTTGCATTGTATCATCGAGTTCTTCTGCACATCGATCCGATGATTTCACTTTTTCTCCACCGTATCTGGATTGTCTCGCTCCAGATGCCTATGGTCTTATGTGTACGCACGCATTCCGAGGGGCAGGGCCCTACAACGATCACCTCACCAGAGAGAGGGCGAGGCACCCAGCGTGCAGATGCCGCTCGTAGGACAGTGGGAACGGTGCACCCATAAGGGGCCTGATCCAACCCCGCACCGACTCTTCCCATACACCCGACTTCCTTCCCGACAATGCTCTATAGGCAAGTCGTATGCCAAACACATATAAATTATGCGCGTGAGAGTGCAACATCCATGGATAACTTTCTTTCTCTCCCATCTCTGCTGTGCTAGGTACAACTTATCAATAATCCAACTTGCCAGATCTACCATTTGGGGCCCAATACATGCTAAATACAGTCCAAACCAAATGCGTTTGTGGGGCATAGTGAATCGATCATGAGCTGGGAATGCAAAGTGTTGCATACATATAATTAATGGCTTAGATAGCTTAGGTGTGATGGCCGAGATGTCTTCCCATTTTATAACGTCACCGCGCTTCATCGGCTCTAGAATCAGCCTTTCTCGCTCTGTCGGCGTGTGAGTTCCGTGGATCTTAATTGCAGCTTGAATCAAATCTTTTGACAGGTAGAACTTTTTGAAAGGGGGGTCATTTACGAAAGACGAAAAAAGTGCCCGTCAAGTCCTTGTTCTCTGAGGCTGTGAGTGTGGTCACCACATAGTAGCATCTATAAAAATCCGGTTTGGCTAGTGGTGTTGGTGCAAAACAAGCCTACACACATTGGCTTGGATATCAACCTTGAAGACTCAACTTAAAGCTTGGATTTTGGAAGCCTAGCATGGGTGAATTCATGAGGACATCACTTGAAGAATGAACCATATGAACTTAGTCTTATTGTTCTTACCATTTATCCTATGTAAAAGTCTATATGACTTTAACCACTCATGTAATCACACCTATCTTAGAAAGTCGTGGAAAGTTTGATTGATTGAGTGGGTGAATGATTGAGAGAATATCTCATTCACTTTTAGGTACATGATTCAAGGAGATTGACATGGATTTGAAATTCAAAATTTTACTCAAACTCTATAAAAGCTACAAGTCAAAAGTCGCGGGTGTCCTTCACTCCTCCCGAGGCATTTCTGAGTGAATTATTGAGTGTGTGTGAGCTACACCATAGCCTACACCTCTGAGTACCATTGAGCATCACATTACATGCCAATGGGAATGTACAATCATTAGATTTAATCAATATACTTACATTCATAATCTCTGGTTTCCCTGTGTAACTACCTTCAACTCTGTCAACTTCTAAGAGGCATATCTCAAGATCTACTGAACCAAATTGGATGATTCAAAGTGCATTGGATTCAGCTCAAAGTCTACTATGCTCCTACAAATGTTCAAGGCCATTGGAGCTACCATCACAGAGAAATCTCAGTCGGGGTGCTCACTGGTCTGTGACTGTAAGTCTCCTAAAAAATCGGGGGTACACCTAATTTTGCTAAAGTGATTTCTCTGAGTGTAGTTTGTCATTTCCTCTCATTCCACTTGCAAATGAAAGCTTGTTAAGCTAATTGATTATGTCCAAAAGCAATTAGATCAATTTTAAGTGTGTTGGTCACACTGAGCATAACTCTGAGCAGGTGTCAGTACCAATATAGCAAGTTTTTCAGGATTCTTGAAATCACAAGTAGTCTGTTTTGATCTAATCATTACTCAACTCATGTCCAAAGTACATATAGCATATTTTGGTGTTATTTGGAAGCTCAAGGAGTCTACTAAGCATATCTAAGAGAAAGGAGGGCAGGTGTGAAGCAGGTCTAGCAGCACCAACTTGATCTTCTGAGTGGATCCAGCCATCACATCCAACAGTGGTATCAGAGCAAATAAGGTAATCATGGGTGATGGTTTCCCTTCCTTCATTGACAAATTGGACAGAAATAATTACCAGGCTTGGTCATTGAGAATGAAGACCTATCTACAAGGGAGAAGCTTGTATGGATACATTTCAGGAGATGAGGAATTGCCCTCATTCAAGACTAGAGGCCTACCTACAAAGGATGAACATGAGAGGCTCAATCAATGGTGTGCAAAAGATGCTTTGGCAAGGTCATATCTCTTAAACTCTATATCTGACTTTCTTTTACCTCATGTAAGGAATTGTAAGACTTCCCAAGAGACTTGGGAAACCTTGTCAACATACTTTTCATCAAGCACAAGGGCCAGGAAGAATCAGCTATGGATTGAGTTTACAACTCTGAGGAAGCAATCAAAACAATGTGTCTCAGATTTTGTCACCAAAGTCAAAGACATTGCAGATCAACTTGCAAGTGTTGGAGAAGAAATTGAGGAAGAGCAAATAGTCAGACAAGTGATCAATGGACTAAAGGCAGATGACAAGTGGGAGAGCTTTACCACAACAATGGACTTATACATGGACATCCAAGCACCTGATCTAACAACTCTGATTGGACAACTCTTTACACATGAAGCAAAGATCACAAAGAATGGAGAGCAATCAAAAGGTAACAATCCCTTTGCCCTATACACTGATAAGAAAACTAAAGACAAGGGTAAAAGCAAGAAGGTTGATGAAGAAAGCTCTACCTCCCAAGCAAACTATGCAGGGAGAGGTAGATCATCTAGAGGTAGGGGCAGAGGAGGTAAGTCAGGTAGGGGGAGACCCTACAATCAATCTCCATGCAATATTTGTGTCTTGTCTAACCATACTACAGATGAATGCTACAAAAACTACAAGAACCAAAGAGGTAGAGGTCACCAAAGAGGAGGATACTCTCAAGGCAGAGGCAGGTTCAACCAATCTCAAGGCTACCATGGCTACAACAATAATTATAACAACAACTATAATCACAATGGCAACTATCAAGGTGGATACAGGAATAGGAAAGACTACAACAATTATGCAGAGGAGCAAGATGATTCCTTGTTGATCATGAACATGACATCTAAATCAGGTATCAATGATGATCATTTGTTCTATATTGATTCAGGTTGCTCTAACCATGTAGCTGGAAATGTTGCCTTACTCTCTGATTTGGAAGAACCCAAAGGCAAGCACCAAGTGCAGACAGGTGATGACACTAAACATTCAGTTGTTAAAGTAGGCAATGTCAAAACAAGTGATGGTAATCAGAATTTACTAAGCAGAGTGTTGTATGTTCCAACAATCACCAAGAATCTGATGAGTGTAGGTCAGATTGTTGAAAAAGGTCTACAGGTCAGGTTCACTCAACATGGTGCATATGTGGAGGATCCAAGACATGGATTCAGAAGGATAGCCAAGGGAGAAAAATCAGGTAGATTGTTTACCTTTGAACTTGAAGACACTAAAAGTATTGCTTTGTACAACTATAAGGATCAAACCCTATCAGAATTGGAGATTTGGCACAAGAGATTAGGTCACATTGGAGAAAGGACCATAAAACAAATGAGTAGGGATCAATGTGTGCTTGGGATACCTAATGTATCCAAGCAACACATGATATACAAGTGTGGGGCTTGTCAATTTGGTAAGTCACACAGATTGCCATATACAAAGAAAGGTTTTATGCATGAAGATTATTTGGAATTGGTGCATACAGATGTTTGGGGACCTAGCAAGGAACCATCCATATCTGGATCAAGGTACTATGTGTCCTTTATTGATGACTATAGCAGGTGGACTGTTTTATACTTCATGAAACATAAAGATGAAGTATTTAATTGTTTCAAAAGGTATCTTGCATTAGTTGAAAATCAAACAGGTAGACATTTGAAGAGGCTAAGGTCAGATGGTGGTGGAGAATACTTCTCCAATGACTTTGAAGATTTCTTGCAGGAAAGAGGCATCAAGAGGGAGATTACTACAAGGTACTCACCTGAACAAAATGGGGTAGCTGAAAGAAGAAATAGACTCATTGTAGAGACAGCTAGGTCTATGCTAAATGAAAAGAAATTACCAAATTATCTTTGGGCAGAGAGTGTATCTACTGCCACATATTTAATTAACAGGTTGCCATCAAAGACACTTGATGGAATGACACCCTATGAGGCTTGGCATGGTAAGAGACCATCTCTGGATCATTGTAAAATCTTTGGGTGTGTTGCATATGTGCATATTCCCTCACAAGTAAGGGGAAAGCTAGACCCTAAGGCTGAAAAGTGTATCTTCATTGGTTATGATTTGAACCAAAAAGGATACAGGTTCTATAACCCCTCAAACAAAGGCTTCAAGGTAAGCAGAGATGTCATCTTTGATGAAAATGATTCATGGTATGAAAATGAGTGCAGGAAAGTTAGCCTACCTTATGACATGGAAGAAGACTTTCCAAAGCTTATCAGGCAAGAACCAATTCAGAAAGAGGACACAAGCTCAGATGATGAAGACACCATCAACATTGAAGAGTTCAAGGCTTGGAAATCCAAAGGGAAGATGAAGATGAAGCAACTAGAAGACAATCCAGAATCCTCAACTCAAGCTATGAGGAGATCTCAAAGAGAAAAGAAGAAACCTATTAGGTATGGGTATGATACTTCACTTGTAACCAAGCACTCTATATATCTTGCAAAGGATCTCTTGAATGAAGAACCAGGTACATTTGAAGAAGCAATTACTAAACCAGAATGGAAGGAAGCAATGGATGAAGAAATGGAGGCTCTCAAGGAGAGTGATACTTGGGACTTGGTACCCAAGAAGGACTCCATGAAGGTGATAGGATCCAGATGGATCTACAAACTCAAGAGGAACTCAGATGGTACAATAAACAGATATAAAGCTAGGTTGGTAGCCAAGGGTTTTGCACAAACCCAAGGCATTGATTATGAGGAGACATTTTCTCCTGTGGCCAAGATGCCAACTATCAGAGTTATGGTGAGTGTAGCTGCATCCAAGAACTGGAACATGTACCAATTGGATGTGAAGAATGCATTCTTGAATGGATGGATATCTGAAGAGGTCTACATGTCACAACCACCTGGCTATGAGGATCCAAATAAGGTAAATCATGTTTGTAAATTGAAGAAGGCTCTGTATGGATTGAAGCAGACACCTAGAGCATGGAATTACAGGTTGACAACCTATCTCCTAGATCAAGGATTTGTGATGAGTAAAGCAGATACTTCATTGTTTATAAAGAGGAACAATTCAGAGGTAATATACTTGTGTGTCTATGTTGATGACATCATTATTACAGGAAATGATGTTCAGGGAATTAGACACATCAAAGGACAGATGATGAAGGAATTCAAGATCAATGATCTTGGATTATTGAAGTACTTCCTAGGACTTGAATTGGTATACACAAATTCAGGTATCTTTATTACTCAGAAGAAGTACATTCAGGACATGGTCAAGAAGTTTAATTTGCAGGAAGCTAAAGTCTCAAACATTCCTATGGAGGTCAACCACAAACTCAGTGCACATGAAGGAGAAGAACTCAAAGATATTACAGGTTACCAAAGTTTGGTAGGTAGTCTAAATTATGCTACCTTAACCAGGATTGATATATCATATGCTGTTAGTGTACTTAGCCAATTTATGCATAAACCAAGAGTACCACATTTGGAGGCAGCCAAGAAGATAGTAAAGTACCTAAAGGGAACACAAAATCATGGTTTGTACTTTCCATATTCATCAGATATTGATATTAAGGTATACTCAGATGCAGATTGGGCTGGTTGCAAGGATGACAGGAGGAGTACATCTGGTTACATATGCTTTGCAGGTGATAAACCAATTTCTTGGTCATCCAAGAAACAACCCACAGTAGCTTTATCATCTACTGAGGCAGAGTACAGAGGGCTAGCCAATGCCACTCAAGAAGCCATATGGTTGAAGCTATTATATTCAGAATTGGGCCTATACACAAGGCCACCAATCATATTTGGGGATAACACAAGTTCTCTTCACCTAGCAGCCAATCCAATTTATCATGCTAGGACAAAACACATAGAGGTTCACTACCACTATGTGAGGGAGAAGTTACTTAGCAAAGAAATTCAATTATCATATGTGTCTACTAATATACAATGTGCAGATTTGCTTACTAAAGCTCTGGATGGAAGCAAGCTATGCAGATTTAAATCCATGATTGGATTGCAGGAAATAATTGAAGACTAGAGATGAAGACTTGAGCCAAAGTGTTTGGCTTCAGGGGGAGCTGTTGGTGCAAAACAAGCCTACACACATTGGCTTGGATATCAACCTTGAAGACTCAACTTAAAGCTTGGATTTTGGAAGCCTAGCATGGGTGAATTCATGAGGACATCACTTGAAGAATGAACCATATGAACTTAGTCTTATTGTTCTTACCATTTATCCTATGTAAAAGTCTATATGACTTTAACCACTCATGTAATCACACCTATCTTAGAAAGTCGTGGAAACTTTGATTGATTGAGTGGGTGAATGATTGAGAGAATATCTCATTCACTTTTAGGTACATGATTCAAGGAGATTGACATGGATTTGAAATTCAAAATTTTACTCAAACTCTATAAAAGCTACAAGTCAAAAGTCGCGGGTGTCCTTCACTCCTCCCGAGGCATTTCTGAGTGAATTATTGAGTGTGTGTGAGCTACACCATAGCCTACACCTCTGAGTACCATTGAGCATCACATTACATGCCAATGGGAATGTACAATCATTAGATTTAATCAATATACTTACATTCATAATCTCTGGTTTCCCTGTGTAACTACCTTCAACTCAGTCAACTTCTAAGAGGCATATCTCAAGATCTACTGAACCAAATTGGATGATTCAAAGTGCATTGGACTCAGCTCAAAGTCTACTATACTCCTACAAATTTTCAAGGCCATTGGATCTACCATCACAGAGAAATCTCAGTCGGGGTGCTCACTGGTCTGTAACTGTAAGTCTCCTAAAAAATCGGGGGTACACCTAATTTTGCTAAAGTGATTTCTCTGAGTGTAGTTTGTCATTTCCTCTCATTCCACTTGCAAATGAAAGCTTGTTAAGATAATTGATTATGTCCAAAAGCAATTAGATCAATTTTAAGTGTGCTGGTCACACTGAGCATAACTCTGAGCAGGTGTCAGTACCAATATAGCAAGTTTTTCAGGATTCTTGAAATCACAAGTAGTCTGTTTTGATCTAATCATTACTCAACTCATGTCCAAAGTACATATAGCATATTTTGGTGTTATTTGGAAGCTCAAGGAGTCTACTAAGCATATCTAAGAGAAAGGAGGGCAGGTGTGAAGCAGGTCTAGCAGCACCAACTTGATCTTCTGAGTGGATCCAGCCATCACATCCAACAAGTGGATCACTGAAGTATTCTCTAAAACCTGCTCTAGCCCAAACATGCTTTAAATTTTCAGTATTTTGAAGCGCTTCAAATTCTATTGAGAAAAACTGATACTTTCCCCATTTACTATTGTCAAAAGTCAGGGTGGCATAAAAAATGAAGTCTATGTCCGCCAGAGGTCTTGCTAAACCTTGAAACCAATGGGAATTTTGGTGAACTTTTTCAGTATATCCCCTAGGAGGATCATCAATTGGCATGGGTCCGGGGAAGCCTTGAAATTCCGGTGGCTGTGATGTAGGATATGGTTTAGCCAGTAATTCGCCAATTTTAATCATCGGTACATTGGGGCTAGCTTCAGACGGTCCTTCTGTTTGCATGACGAATGTTGCGAATGTGGAGGAGATCTGCTACAAAAGATTAGCACATTAGCATGGAAATTAATCATGATCCCATTAAAGTGAGACCGCAATCCCTTTCCATAACCGATGTGTAACCCCTGTAGCCTAGTGTTGTGAGGTGGTTTATGGAATGATTTCTTTGCAAACTAATGCAGGTCTCTACACACCTACATGCTTCAGATAGTGCATACATTGCTTGATGCGATGTTATTACAAGTGAAGTTGGGTTATAGTGTGTGAATTTGTACAGAGTTCGGTTGTGAATGAGTTATTACAAGGGTATTGTTTAGTCGGGGTGGGAGTAATGTTAGATAATGGTTCATGAAGAGACATCTGGATACGTTTCGGTAACCATTTCCTAAGAGTTGCTGAGCGGGTGGTATGTTTCTACTGAGCGATAAAAGGTGATATTGGATGTGGTGGTATTGAGGGGTGAAAAGATTTCTGAGGGTTATATATTACATGGCTTGAATGTTGAGCTATAATACACTCTTTGGGTACCCAAATTTGCATGGGTGTGGGTCAATTCATCAGATACTTGATCCAAATTTATCGACTGTTTGTACTTGTAGGAGAAGGTCGAGGAGAGGTCAGATACTACTTCTACTTTTGCCTTAACTTCTTCTTGTCATTGTCTGGATTGTTGAGATGTTTCGGTGCTTTCTGTCCTTTTAGAACCCATACTTGTCTCGGGCTGCCTACTTTGTGGTGCTGATATTGTTGCTTTCTTTGCATAACCTAGTAGGGTCATCGGTTTGGGTTCCTACATCATGGGTGACTCCTTTGTGGATGAGGTTGAGAGGTCAGATGGACACTCTGCTTTGGAAAAGAAGGGAGGTCCAACACTTGCGATACTTGCCCATTAGGAAGTGCAACATTTTGTACCATTAATCTAGGCCAATCCATACTAAGTGTGGAAGGATGGGCACCGCAGGGTGTTGCGCCCATTTGTCCGCTGATGCAACCCACCTGACCACTACTGGAAGACCAAGGGAAAATCTGTTGCCATTCTTTTATTTGGAAACTACCCATGGCCAAGCTCTCATGGGTTGACTTTGGAGAGAGCGTGCTTAGCCGAGGGATTTGGCCAAAGATCTTTCGGTCCTCCCTCACATGCAGTTCATATGGTCTAGGGTTACATACCTCATGCGGAGTGTTGTTAGGGAAGTCAAGCGATATCACTCGCTGCTGGTCTATGGTTCCAATCTGCAGGGAGCCTTGTCTAAGATTTAGGTCCACTGAGTGATCGTATAGCCAATCTTGGCCAAGGATTAGGGGTTCTATTAGGTCGTCATCATGGCACACTAGTAGCTTGGCTGTCATAGTCACATCGTGTATGAGGATAGGAAGGTCCACCTCACCCATGCAAGGGGTTTCCATGCCTCCTAGCCCTATGAGGTATGCCTCAATTGGCCGCATTTCTATTCCTGAGTCCTTATAGTGAGACCATCTAATCACACTAGTCGCAGCACCTGAGTTAATTAAAGCCCTAAGCTCATGGAAAGGGTTGCTGTGCTCTAGCCTGACCGTAATGAATGTCCTTGTCTTCTTAGCTTCATGCACTTAATGCATTCTATAGCTTCTGCCTAATCTTCTGCACGTATTCTTTTCTCTTCCTCTTTACACTTCTTTGCCAATGTGAGTCGTCTAAGCATATCGTTAGTAAGAGGTTCCTGATAAAGCTTGACTCTACAGCCACTAATGTAATTAGGCATTATGTCTCCTTCTAGGGTGGCTAATTGTACTACTCCACTTGTCGAGAGTCTGTTAATGATCATGGGTCCATAACCTCGCTTTTCTAGTTTTCGTGCATGTTGTTTCAGCATGTACACTAGGACTAAATCTCCTTCTTTTAAGCCTTTGTCTTTCACATGTGCATCGAAATAGGCTTTTTGTCGCTTCTTTGCTGCATATATACCTGCTGCTGCTTTCAACCTGGTTTCTCCTAATCATTCCAAGTCCATTATTCTTGATGATAATTCATGGTCGATCCACTGATGTTCTTGTGCAACCTTAAGGGTCAGTATCAAGAAGTCCAAAGGAAGCACAACATTCTGACCAAAAACCATCTGAAAGGGAGTTGCATTGAGTATGGTCTTGTAGGCCACTCGATATGCCCAAATAGTGTGGTGTAACTGTTTGTCCCAATCTCAATGTTTGTTGTTCACGAGTTTCATCAGTATGTTACAAAGGATCTTGTTAGTACTTTCTGCTTGACCATTGGCCTGAGGATGATATGGTGCGGATTTCTTGTGAATCACCATAAAATCCTGTAACAAATATTCAATGATGTGGTTTAGAAAGTGAGTTCCTTGATCGCTCACTAACTCTATAGGTAGTCCATATCTTGTAAACACATTTTCAAATAAGAATTTTGTAGTTGTGTGTGCATCATTCTTTTTTGTGGCCTTGGCCTCTACCCATTTGGTAAGATAATCTGTCACAACAATGATGTATTCAGCATGTGTACCTTTTGCAGGGGGGTTAATGGGTCCTACAAAGTCTATACCTCACTTAGAGAATGCACGTCCTCCCATCATGGGTTTCAATGGCATTTCATCTCTGCGAGTAGGAATTGAGTTCTTTGGCACACATCACATCTCTTAACATGGGTATGTGCATCCATGTGAAGAGTGGGCCACCATAATCCTACAAAGAGGATGGCTTTGATTACCCTATCGGGGCCAAAATGACCTCTTGCAACACATTGGTGTGCAGTCTCTAGTACGCTCAAATAATCGCTTTCATGAACACATTGTCTTAGGTATCCATCTCGTCCTTATTTATATAGATTGTCGCCAATAAGTGAATAGTCTTGAGCTTCTTGCTTTAGACTTCGTTGTCGTGCTAAGGTCATTCCTTGAGGGAATGTTTTCGTCCTCAAGTACGTCACTAAAGGTTCACTCCATTCTGGTGTGAGAGACATGTGATATAATGTAGCATGTTCTACTGGTGGTCTTTCCCAATAAACAGGGCATTCTCTACATAGCTTGTAGACATCTGCTTCCATCGAAGGCCAATATACTCCTAGTCTCTATAGAGTTTGCAATGTACAATATTTTAAATGGTATTGCTTTAATGCACCTACGTGTGCTAATTGCAACCAATTCGCATGTTCTGATTCATCTACACAACAAGCAAGAATTTTTTGATTATTCTATTTATATATACTTCTTGCTATAATTTGATATCTCTAAGACTTGGTAATCTCTCCTTCTTTGATCTTTATCCTAGGATTCTTGGGTCCATATGTGAGAATAGGGGCAATAGGCTTAGCCCATTCTCATACTATCTCAAGGTTAAACAAATATGCGTCAGGTAATTCATCCGCTATTCCTTGAGGAGCTTCTCTAGAAGTTATTCTTGAGAGGTGGTCAGCTGGAAGGTGTGTCTTTCCTTTCCTGACTACTGCTTCGAAGTCATACTCCATGAGTAATAGAAACCAATGTATCAGTCCGCCTGTGTTACATGGCTTGTTGACTAAGTACAGTAATGCTTGATGATCCATGAAGAATTTGAACTTATTTGCCAGCAAGTAATGCCTGAATTCTTTACTCCGTAGATCATTCCTAATCCTTCTCGTTCCGTAGTGGTGTAATTTCTTTCTGTTGCATTCAGTTGTATGCTCGCATAAGCTATAGGGAGATCTATATTACCTTCATTCGTGGGTTGTGCTAACACACATCCTATGGCATAGTTGGATGCATCCACATGTACGTGGAATGGCTTACTCCAATCCGAGGTTGTCAATATAGGTGCTGAGCGCAAACGTCGTTTAAGTTCATTGAATGAATTTTCACACTCATATGTCCATTCAAACTTGGTCAAAAGAGAGTACAGAGGCCTGGCTATGATTGCATACATGTGTATGAATTGTCTGTAATAACCACAATGACCCATAAATGCCTGTAGCTCTTTTACGTTGTTTGGCCTAGGTAGGTGTGCAATTACTTTTACTTTTTCTTCATGCGTAGAGATTCCATTCTTTGACAGAATGTGTCCTAGAATTTTGCCTTGTCTGACCATGAAAACATATTTTTCTGGGTTCAGACAAACCCAATATTCTCGAAATTTTTTAAATACTTGCCTTAGTTATGGGATATGAGTCTGCATCGTATTCGAATGTGCACATATGTCATTGACATAAACTCCAAATTCTTGCATAAGAATTATTTAAAAACGTGACACATGAGTCGCTGGAAAGTCGCAGGTGCATTTATTAGCCCAAATGGCATCACACAAAATGCAAATATGCCCCATTCTGTGGCAAAAGCCATCTTGTGTTGATCCTCTTGAGCAATGGCTACTTGATTATAGCCTGAGAAACCATCAAGAAAGCTATAATTTTCCTTGCCCGCAACTGTTTCCAATAAATGTTCCGTGATAGGAAGAGGATAACTGTCTCTAATCGTGGCGGCATTAACTTTTTTAAGGTTAATACACGCACACAATTTTCCATTCTTCTTGGGCACTACCACAATGGGGGATACCCATTCAATATGCTCAATTTCAAAAATGAATCCTGCTTCTATCAGACAATCTATTTCTTCTTTAATCTTAGCAGCATAGTTATCATTGTACGTGTACGGTTTTTGTTTCATAGGTTTTGCATATGGAGTCATAGGGATTCTATGGGAGCATATATCCGGGTCTACTCCGTTCAAGTCTTTGTAACTCAAAGAAAACACGTCTCTATATTCATGTAGTAGGGCAATTAATTCTTCTTCTTCTTCATTTGTCAAATCATGCCCAATGTATGTACATTTTTCTTCTTCACCTTCTATGGTGACTATGATTTTTTTGGTTTTCTCTTGGTTATCATATACTTCTCCAACATCATCTTTCCTTTTAGGCATTCTTACCATGATTCCTCTATCTTCTATTTCATACTTCTTGAAATTTCCTGGTACTTCCATGAGTGGTTCTTCTTCTTTCTCTATCTTAAGTGATTTCTTTCTCTTCTTTTGCTTGCTTTCTGTATCTCTTATGGATGGATCAAGTTGTTCCATTGGACTTTCCTTTTCTTCTTCAGAGTTTTTGGATTCTACAAAATAAAGATATTCCTCTTGTGTGGGGGTTCCATGATGATGGATTCTAGGTCCTCGTCATAACTCTCTTTTTGTTCTTGGGTCAGTTTCGTGCATTCTTCTAGGATAAAGTCTTCCTCAATAGGTTCAATCATGAAAATGGAAATGTCATACCCGTCTTCATCACAATGAGGGGTCCATTGTTCTTTCTTCACTGCTATGTCCATCGTAGCTAAGATTTCTACCCAACCGTGAGGCTCGAATTCCTTGTCTCGAAATACTATAGGTGCATAAGCTAGGTCTTGAAGGGTTCGTGGTTGTTGTTCTGAACCTAAGGTCCTGGCTTCTAACCATTCTTCCTCTTGTTTGGCTACTTTACACATCCATAGAAGAGTATCCTCGTGCAACCATGAGGGGTCTGACTCCAATGAATGTACGGACTCTGTTTCATATTGTGTCTTATGGATGGTGTTCCATTGTATTGGGGGTACATCTCGATGGGAATAGTCTTTAAGTTTGACTTTGGTCACTCCTAAATGTTGCAAGTACAATGAATTAGTTCCCCAATCTTGTACGATTTGCAACTAATGCATGAATGGTCGTCCTAGAATCATCTTGTAAGCATGATTTTTCCCAAAATCACAAATGGCGAAAGTATGCTCAAACTCCACACCACAAGTGGTGAGAGATATGCCTTCTAGTAAGCTTAATGGTTTCTCTATATGTCCATCAGCCATTTGTAGCTTCATCCTGGTCGGTCTTAATGCAGGCTTACCCCAACGTTTCCATAAAGCAGTGGTAGCAATGGCTACTCCGGCTCCTGAATCTAAGATGGCTTTGGTGGTGTAGCCCTGATGGGTTATTGGAAGATAAGTGTTACCTTCCTCTCCTTCGCTTACATCTCCAATTCTTTCTATTGGTATCTGTGGTACCTTCTTATGTGATCATATATGTGAGGGGGTAGTAGTGACCTCAGGGAATTGATTTGCTATGTGCTTCCACAATTCTGGTTTAAGCTTCAACAATTCCTCTAGGGTGAGATGGCACTGTACTTTAGTATTCTTTATCACTTCCGTGTTTCTAGGGATTACTTAATCTTCATTCCTCACTAGTATCGTGGGTGCTCTCATGCTAATAGACTTTGCTTCCCAAGGTCCTGTGAACTGTGGTAATTCTTGCAAAGAAATGGATTCGAAATCGGTGTGTTCACTCAGCTGTTCTTACTCTTCATCGTCATAAATAGAGGGGATGTCTTGGGGAAATTTCTCTTGCAAGTCATCTATTTCTTAAATAGGAGGATGACTTCCTTGTTCTTTTCTCCACTTCTCTTCTTGGATTTCTCTTAGGAATTCGTGTGAATAGTTATGTATGGAAGACAGGTTATCTTCACCTTCTGTATTGGGTACTTGAGACAGGGATGGTGCATTCCTTTCCTGTGTCTTTGAGTCAATAGGGTTCCTATGCTGATTCTTTTTCTTGTTGCTATTGACCAAGTATTCTAGCCTCTCCAGTAGTCCTTGAAAGTGTAATTCAAGTTTTGCCATGTTGTTCCAATTAAGATAACGAGATGCTTTGAACATAGTCTGTGCTAATTCCACCATCTTCATGCAAAGTTTAGTTCTCTCAATTTCTAGATCTGCTCTTCGATAGTTCTTACTCATTTCAACTATTTGGGGTCCTTCCTTTAATCTCGCCTGATATGCACGAAACATCATGTCTAAATTTTCTGGTATAGGTTCCGCTAGAATTGATCGTGATCTCTGAGCTAGATTCTCCTGATTAGATTCTTGAGAAGTCCATTCTAGGATCTTGGCTCTAGATTCCTTTAAACTTCCTTCCAACTCAGTTATCTTAATTTTACTCCACTTTCTCTTAATTATTTCTCTAGAATCCTTCCAAGATTTTGTCTTTTTTATTACTAGACTCTCCAACTTCACTAGTTCTGGCTACTTTCTCATGATTGAGCTCTTGATTTTGTAAGAGCACTTGGGCTCTTGTTATAGCTTGGATAAGCACATATGTAGGGTTGGATCCATCTGCATTATGCACAATACCTATCACGTTGATCGGTGTCACTTTTGAAGCATTGGCAGGGTTCTTTGGACAATCTTCGATGATATGGTCTTTACCACACTCGGCACAAAAACCTTGTATGTTATAGTATTGTGATTGTCCTATTATCAGAGGATGTGGACAATCCTTTATGAAATGATCTCCTTGGCATCTAAAGCATGGTCCTCTAGGACCCTGTGGTCTTTGTTGTCTCAACTACGACCGCGGATTAGGGTTTGTATACATCACATTAGCATAGTCGAGCTCCTAATTGGGTTCCAATGGAGGACTATCATATTGATATGTTCCTGCATGTTCTAGTGACTCTGTCTAGTATGCGGGTGGACTATCTACATGACTAGAGTCAAAACTGTTAGAATTAGGGTCACTTTCTGTGATCAAGGGTGAAGAAGGCATTAAATCCCTATTGAGATTTTCTTCTATAGCAACGTATTTGACTGGGATGACATTAGCTGGTGGGGGTGGCTGCTGAGTTAAAACAGGTTGTGGTCTCTATTGAGCCTGATAAGGATAGTCTTGAGGTGGCCTATAGTAATGAGGCTGAGCATTATATTGACCTTGATACCTACCTCGTTGTGGGTATGCCTGCGGGTGGTTCTGTCGTACTACTTGTTTGTTGTAAGGGAAGTCCTGAGGAGTGTGATTAGTGTATCGTCTCTCAATTGTACATTATTGGCCACTAGGGTTGGCTTGTAGTTGTGTTGCATTGGAACACACATTTGCCATAAGATCACCACCACAGGTATAACAATGCTTGTTTGTTGTTAACCTAGGCATTTGTTTACTAGAAACTCCTAGTTTCTGGGCCACTTTTTCTGCTAGGTCTTCTATCGAGCTAGAAAGTTTTGAGGCTGCTAGAGATGAAAAATCTGAGTCCTTACAGACCTTTGAGAGTTCCAACTCGTCTCCAAGTTTGTCCTCAATGTCTATACAAATTCTTACACATTGCTCTAATGTTCTGGGTTCCTTCAACTATACATAGGAGCGTAGTTTAGAGCTCAAGAGGCCATCTAAAAACAATGACACTTGCTTGGCCTGTGAGGGTAACTCTTGCATCATCAGAACTCTTTCAACGTATTGTCTAAACCTACGTCTCACCAGTCTAACTGTTTTCTGAGGGGTCTGTTTGAAGCTATGAATCAATGAAGACGTATCATGCCTGATTCCACTTTTAGAGAATTCTCTAATGAATGACTCTAACAAGTGATGGATGTCTCTAAACTACCTATGTTGCAATGGTTGGAACCAAGTTAAAGCTGTGTTCTTTAACGTTAGTCCAAATGCATTGTATTGCGTGAACATGTCATCTACTTGCTCTACTCTTAGTACTTGCTTGAATTCTACAGCATGGTCATAGGGATCTCCTGTCCCATCAAAGAGATTTTTCATTGACTTTACTAATTGAGTGGGTCTCTATATCCTTTGGTGTTCACATGGTCTAGGTAGGGGAAATTCATCTTTACCACTTGGTATTCTAGGTTCCCTTTGTCTTTCCACTCTATCGGTGTCGGTGGTTCTATCTCTCCCTATGGGATGAGTGAAACTTACTTCCGATCTTGTATATGTATATGTATATGTATATGTATATGTATATGTGTATGTATATGTACATGTATATGTATATGTATATGTGTATGTATATGTATATGTTAGAATTTTAGCAATCTCAAGTGTGGGAACTCATGCTAAGTTGAAGTGCCACATCACTCACATTTTTTGGTAGGATATACAACCACTTTTCCAAGAGTTTTCTTAGCCCTTTACTCACCTAATTAATGGAGAAAAGGCGGGATCATTTGAAGGGAATTTTTGAATTCAAATGTACAATCAATTTTTTTATCATTATATAAGCAAAGACATGGAGCAAAGTCGTGGCCATCCTCCTACCTTGCTGTAGTTTTCTCATAGGAAGTGATCTTTGGTCACCCATATCTCTTTGTGTAGTAGTCCGATTCATTTGCAAGATATCTCATTTTGTTCCTATGATTGTAAGCTTTCTTTTGGATTT
>CM035434.1:111147828-111157828 GCA_020310875.1 Ceratopteris richardii
CTGAGTTGTTAGCATTGGTTCGCCCTTATATTTTATCCATTTGATGTAATTCCTTTCTCATTGGATAGCTATTGAAGTCTATTTTATGCTCACAAATTCTCTGGAGAATTCTCTGAGTAGTCTGGGAGCAACATTTATTTTAGTGAAGTTGTGCGATTGATATATCTCTCTATGTGTAGGCTCTGTTGGAAATATTTTTCTCTGTGTTGTAAGGGCTGGTTCTCCTTCTCTATTTATCCATTTGCTATGATTTATGTGTCATTGGGTAGCTATTATAGTGCTCTAAGGTTGACCCAAGTTTGAGATTCATTCTCTGTTTACTTTCTCAGAAACGCTTGCTGGAGTGAAGTGAGGTATCCTCTTGACTAGCAGTTGTGAGCATTCAACTAGCTCATGTTGTAGACATTGTTTCTCTTTGTGTAAGCATCCATTTGAAGTGAATTTTTGTTTGGTTGGAAAGCTCTTGGTGGCTACTACAGGTCTACAAAAGTTCACTGGAGTTCTCTGCATAAGCTCTGAGTAAGAGCATTTTTGGTGTGCAGAGATCAAAGAAGGATACCTGTGGAGGTCATTCGCGCTTCGTCGTTGCTTAGGGGTTGAGATACTTCCCCCATCAGTGGTATTAGAGCATTTGAGCATCTTGGAGGTATCACATACAAGCAAGAAGACCTCTTGGAGTTGGTGGTTGTAGATTTGCATCAACAAAAGCTTCTTGGAGGTAGCTCACATCAAGGGGGAGCTATTCTACTCAAAGTTTCAAGAGCACAAGGTGTCCATCTAAGGAAAGCTTTGGATTGAGGTAACCTCAGAGCCTCATTTTCATTTTACACACATTGGAGCATTAGCCAAGGGCTAGTTCAAGTATCAAAGACTAGATATGGGAGACTTCAACACTCAAATTGAAAAGCTACACAAAGGGAACTATCAACCATGGAGATTTAGGGTCTCCAACTATCTTATGGGCAAGGGCCTTTGGGGGTTGATTAGTGGAAATTAACCAAGACCTAGGTTGGATGAGAATACAACCAATGACCAGAGAAGGGCCTTTAGGGAATGGAATGAAAGAGACAAGAGGGTTATCTTTTTTCTTTCCCAACACATTAGCAATAGCATGATCGGCCATATCCAAGACTTGGATTCAAGCATGAAGGTATGGGAGACACTTGAAAGGCTTTATTCAACAAGCACCAAAGCAAGGAAGATTACTCAAGAATGAGCTCAACAACCTTAGGAAGAGCTAAGGGAGTAGCATAAATGACTACATACTTAAGGTCAAGGAGTTATCAGATGCATTGGGATCCATTGGAAGCCACGTAGACGATGACAATCTTGTGGCTTATACTCTCAATGGTTTGAGAGATGATGAGAAGTGGAAACCCTTTACCACTTCAGTTTAGGTAAGGGATAATCTTCATGATTTTGATCAATTGGTTGCTCTCATGGTCACCGAAGAAATGGACATAGGTGGAAGTTCAACTAAAAGCAAGGATGCACAAGTTTTCTATGCAGGTAATCAAAGGGGCAAAGGAAGACGAGGACAAGGAAGGGGCAAAGGAAGGTTTGGAGGAAGGCAAGGCCACTCAAGCAATCAAGGACATGACCAAGGCACCTCATCACAAAGAGGGAGAGGAAGAACAAGAGGAAGAGGAGGACGACATCAACAAAACAGGAATCAAGATGGCGAAGGATGTTACATATGTGGCAAGTTTGGCCACTATGCTAGAGATTGCTACCAAGGAGGAAACCAAAGGAGCTATAATAAAGATTCTTCATACAAAGGCTAAGGTAATTATGCTTCTACAAGTTCAGAAAATGACAATCTCTTGATGATGCACATGAATGGGAATTCAAGCACAGTAAATAACACTTGGTATATTGATAATGGATGTAGCAACCATATGCGTTGCAATGCTTCTTGGTTTACTAATCTACATGTTCCCAAAGGTAAAGGACATGTAGAAACAGGTGATGATACAGCCCATGAGATCTCCCATGTTGGAGATGTAGCTTTGGATGACAAGGAGGAAGGGAGATGTCTCAAGGATGTCTTGCATGTACCTACTATCACAAAGAACTTGGTGTCCGTTGGGCAAATGGTTGAAAGAGGCTATCAAGTAAGGTTCAACAAAGGTGGATGCTTTGTGGAGAACCCTAAGCAAGGTTACAAGGTCATAGCAAGAGGAAAGAAGCAAGGGAGACTCTTCACTTTGGAGGTAAATTCTCATTCCACTCAACATGTCTACTTCACATATGGAAACAAGAGCATTTCGGAGTTGGACTTGTGGCACAAGAGGATATGTCACATCCACATACAAAGAATGAAGGAAATGCAATTCAAGAGGCTGGTTGAAGGTCTTCCCAACTTCCAAGGACAAGGTATGAAGCATTTATGTGAATCTTGTCAACTAGGGAAGCAAGCGAGACTTCCATTCAAGAAGAGTGGCTACATAAGCCAACATCCATTGGAGTTGATACATACAGATGTGTGGGGGCCAACCAAAGAGCAATCCATTGGAGGTAACAAGTACTTTGTCACTTTTATAGATGATTGCACAAGGATGGTTTGGGTTTATTTCATAAAAAACAAATCAGATGTGTTTACATGTTTCAAAGCATTCAAGGCAATGGTAGAGAAGGAAACAGGTACATATATCAAGAAGCTAAGGTCCAATGGAGGGGGAGAATATTTCTCCAATGAGTTTTCTGATTTTTTAATGGATCAAGGCATCAAGAGGCAAGTAACATGCAGGTACACACCCCAACAAAATGGATTAGCAGAGAGAAAGAATAGATACATTGCCAAGATCGCTAGAGCAATGCTTGTCCTACCTTAGGGATTCATGGCTTGACACCATATCAAGCCTATTATGGTAAGAAACCTGATCTTTCCCACTTGAAGATATTTGGATGTACTTGTTATGTACATGTGCTAAGTGAATTGAGGCACCAGCTACAACCAAAGGCAGAAAAGTGTATGTTTCTAGGATATTCAAATGATCATAAAGGTTACAGGTGCTTCAACCCAAACACAAAGGACTTGAGGATATCAAGGGATGTAGCATTTGATGAGCTACTCCCTTGGTATAAGAAGTATGATTGTATGCAGGACTATGAAGAAGAAAAGCATTCACATGATGAAGAACAAATCGACCTAGAGCTAAGCGGCCCAAGGTGTTCCATCAATGAAGATAGTTCAAGCATGAACTCACCATGGAGGGGGAGATCTTCATCAAGCTATGAAGCACAATCAATCAACAAGGACAAAGCAACATTGGTGGAGTTGGATGAAGAAGGTAATGAAGTTGAAGATGATGGACACATGATGGAGAAAGAAGCCACGTCAAAGAAAGAGATCAAGTTCCCAAGGCAAAGGAGGTTTATTCCTCCAAAAGGTGAAGAAAGGAAGTCTTCTAGAGTTAAGTATCCAACTCAAAGGTTTACTTATGATTCATACATGGCAACGCATTATGCATATATGAACAAAGTAGTAGAAGCTCATGAGCCCGATTGCTATGAAGATGCAAGTAGGTACACCGAATGGAAAGAGGCAATGCAAGAAGAGATCGATGCACTTGAGGAAAATCAAACATGGACTCTAGTGCCCAAGAAGGAGAACATTAAGGTAAAAATAAGTGGGTGTATAAAGTAAAGAGGAATTCAGATGGATCTATTTCTAGGTTCAAAGCAAGATTGGTGGCCAAGGGTTTTGCACAAACCTATGGAGTGGACTTTGAAGAGACATTCAGCCCTGTGGCAAAGATGAGCACCATTAGGACACTCATTGCAATGGCTGCTAGCAAAGGATGGAAGCTTTTCCAATTGGATATCAAGAATGCCTTTCTCAATGGAGACTTCGAAGAAGAGGTATACATGGAGCAACCACTAGGTTTTGTTCATAAAGAATTTCCACATCATGTTTGTAGGTTGAAGAAGGCACTTTATGGCCTAAAGCAAGCTCCAAGGGTTTGGAACCAAAGATTGGTGGACTATTTGATCAAATGTGGTTACAATCAATGCAAGGCGGATCCATCTCTCTTCATCAAACAAAGAGGAGAACTTGTAGTCTACATGTGTGTGTATGTAAATGATCTTATCATTATAGGTAATGATACAAAGGGCATTGAGGAGATCAAGAAAAAGCTTGGAAAGGAGTTTAGGATCTCTGATCTTGGAGATCTTAGGTATTTTCTTGGCATTGAAGTTGTATACAAAGAAGAAGGTATTATGCTCATACAAAGGAAGTATATTCTAGACCTACTTGAGAGGTTTGGGATGCTACATTCCAAGCCTATTTCAAATCCCATGGAAGTTAATGTAAAGCTAAGCTCCATTGATGGAGAGCCATTAGAGGATGTAACTTTGTATCGATATATTGTAGGCTCTTTCAATTATGCCACAATAACTAGGCCCGACATAGCATATGGAGTTGGAGTGTTATCACAATTTATGCATAGTCCAAGGACTACACACTTGCAAGCTGCAAGAAGAATGTTACGATATCTCAAGGCCACTATAAATGAAGGATTGTTCTATTCATTTGATGATGATATGCGGGTCAAAGCTTATTCTGATGCCGATTCGGCCGGTTCAAAGGAGGATAGAAGAAGTACAAGTGGTTACCTAGTCATGCTAGGTAGCAAGATCATCTCATGGATTTCAAAGAAGCAACCCACGGTGGCATTATCTTCCACCGAGGCTGAGTATAGAGCTTTGGCTCAAGTCACATGTGAGCTAATGTGGATTAAGAAGTTATTTATGGAGCTTAATTTGCAGGTTGACACATATCCAGTTTTTTGTGACAACATGAGTAGCATTCATCTAGCAATTGAATCCTATCTATCATGCTAGAACCAAGCATATTGAAGTGCACTATCACTTCATAAGGGAAAAGGTGATATCTAAGGAAGTTTCAGTACATCATATTGGTACCAAGGATCAGGTTTCCGACATGTTTACAAAGGCTTTGGATGGGATGAAGATTTCAAAATTCAAGCAATGCATCAACATGAAGGAGCTTGGATGAGGACGAAGAATTGAAGATTGAGGGGGAGTGTTAAAAGTCAAGCTTCAAGCTACGAATTCGTGGGGAATCTTTTATGGACATTTGGAACAATCAAAGGAAGCCAAAAGCCAAGAGATTCCATCAAGAAAAGTCACTCAACCGCTCCCCAAGTCATCTCAACTAAGTCCTCCAAGTTAGGAGGCTGATTTGGAAAATAGTTCCTAGATTTTAGGGGCACACTTCTCACTATAAAAGGAGCATGTATCCCGACTTCTTTTGGGCCATCTTCTTGGCGTTTTAGCTCATTTAAAGTGAGCACTAAGTGCTGGAGTTGTGATAAGCAAGCCCCTTGCTTAAGCTAGCCCCTTGCTTGCTTGTTTGTTTTCTTTTAGTAGGCATATCTACGTGTGTGCGCATGTAGTGTTGCAACTCTGTACCCCTGAGTCGTTAGCATTGGTTCTCCCTCACATTGTATCCATTTGATGTAATTCTTGTCTCATTGGATAGCTATTAGAGTCTATCTTATGCTCACAAATTCTATGGAGCATTCTCTGAGTAATCTAAGAGCAACATTCATTTTGGTGAAGTTGTGTGATTATTTATCTTTCTCTGTGTGTAGGCTCTGTTGGAAATATTTTGCTCTATGTTGTAAGGGCTGGTTCTCCTTCTCTATTTATCCATTTGCTATGCTTTTGGTGTCATAAGGTAGCTATTAGAGTGCTCTAAAGTTCACCCAAGTTTGGGATTCATTCTCTGTATACTCTCTGAGAAACGCTTGCTGGAGTGAAGTGAGGTATCTGCTTGACTAGCAGTTGTGAGCATTCAACTAGCTCATGTTGTAGACATTGTTTCTCTTTGTGTAAGCATCCATTTGAAGTGAAATTTGTTTTGCTGGAAAGCTCTTGGTGTCTACTAGAGGTCTACAAAACGTCATTGGAGTTCTCTACATAAGCTCTGAGTAAGATCATTTTTGGTGTGCAGAGGTCAAAGAAGGATACCTGTGGAGGTCATTCACGCTTCGTCGTTGCTTAGGGGTTAAGATACTTCCCCCATCATACAGATACGTATACAGATACGTATACATATACGTATATATATACATATATATATATGTATACATGTACGTATACATATACGTATACATGTACGTATACATATACATATACATATACGTATACATGTACATATACATATACATATGCATATACATATATATGCATATGCATATACATATTCAAATGCATAATCATATACATATGCATATGCATAGGCATATATATATATATATATATATATATATATATATATATATATATATATATATATATATATATATATACATATGCATATGCATATACATATACATATACATATACATATACATATACATATACATATACATATACATATACATATAAATATAAATATACATTTACATTTACATATACATATACATGTACATATACATATACATATACATATAAATATACATATACATTTACATATACATATACATATAAATATACATATACATATACAATAACATATACATATACATATACATATACATATACATATACATATACATATACATATACATCATGTACATATACATATACATGTACATATACATATACATGTATAGATGCATATACATATACATATGCATATACATATGCATATACATATACATATACATATACATATACATATGCATAAACATATACATATGCATATACATATACATATGCATATGTATATACATATATATATGCATATACATATACATATACATAATCAAATGCATATACATATACATATGCATATGCATATACATATACATACACATATACATATACATACACATATACATATACATACACATATACTATATTGTTGGGTTGTAGGGTATGCACATACCCACAATTGTGCATAGAAACCCTCCCTAGACCAAAATAATATCTCTTTTTGTATCTACTTAGGATTTCACATAAGAACCCTCCCTTAGACACTTTTTAATATTTCTCATAAAGTAAAGCTTTGGAGCCTTATTGTAAATGCTCACCTTTTTCAAGAAGTCTAGAGAAATCCCCACACGCACGTATTCTTTCTTCCCTTGAGATCTGGTTGTTAGAGAACATATTCCAAGATCCTTTTGAGATATGCATGTGCTCCTTTTTGACAAGTCAAAAGGAGCACATGGGGAATTGTACTGAGCCTATAAATAGAGGCTATTTCTTGTAAAGAGGGGTCCCTTGGCCATGGCCTTGGCCTCCATGCGAATGGAAAGAAGGTTCATTTGGCTTCCACATTTCTCCTTGTGTGCTAAGCGTTGATCCATGTGTGTGGGTTTGGCATTTGGGGTTGTCTTGTGTGTGAGCATTTCCCTTCCTTGTCCCTTTTGACGTTGGCCATGGTGCCATTGTTCATGGATGTGGGTGTGTGTGCGTTGTTTGCACTTCTTGCAACTCCTCTTGGAAGAGCCTCTCACTTCCATGTGAGGCGGTTAGGGTCTGTTGCTCCCCTTTTCTCAACATTTTTTGGTGCCGTTGCCGGGGACGTCGGCCTTTAGCCGTTGGGTTTTTCAAGCTTGCCGTGCCTACACTTTGTGGATGCACCTCACACTTGGATTGATTTGTGGAGCGGTGTGGCCTTCGGTTGGCCTTGGGTACCTCTCTTCTTTTACTTTTTGAGTAGTTTAGATCTTTATTTCTGTTTGTTGCACAAAAAAACATCCCCTAACCCCCTCTTCTCTCTCTCACGCTTTCACATACACATACTCACTCTGGCATCACCCTTCATCTTCTTCATTTCTTGGAATTGGTGTTTGCCTTGAGTAGAGGGATGGGTGGTACTTCTTGTTCCCTCCCTCGATTCAATTCTAAAGATAACTTCAAGTGAATATTTTAATCGCATATGAAATCTGGTGGTAGAGCTACACGATTTTTTTCCTCTTCGTTTAATTGGAGTTTGCATCATTGTGTTGGCCCAAACTCCTGGATTGGGAACATTCTCTCTCTTGCCTCGGCTATGTCCTCTCTGTCATACGAACCTGGCCTGTATGGAGACAGGCGGTGAGTTAATGGTGCATGCATGGTAAGTAAGGTGGGGACTCGGGAGTTATTCCCCCCCTCTCTCTTGCTCACCGTTGTCTGTGCTCTGGGGGAGGAGGGGAAGCTATTACTCTCCCTCCATCCATCGACCTCTTTTTCTGCACGTGATAATCTAGTGTTGGTCCTGTTCTTCCTCATCGGAGTCTGCTTGGGGATGGAACTTCACTCCTCTGCAGGTCTCGCTTCACGGTGAGTGCCTAATGATTCTCAAGCTCATAGCTTTAGTAGTCGAGTGGGGCTTTCCCCCCCATTTTGTTTATCATGCCCGATTTCAGTGCTATCTTGCTGGGCTTCTTCATCAATCTGAAGTGGGGAAATCTTCCCTTCCCTCCCAATACTTATGTCTGCTTCCTTCCCTGCTTTTGTGCCTGCGGGCTTTCTCTCCTCGATGATACTCCTTGGAGTAGAGCATTGTTGGGATGTGTTGGTGCGAGCCAGCCGGACGGTAAAGTTTTGGCTGCTATTGGCGGAGGTACTCCCTATTTACATCCTTGCCGAGTCACCATCCTGACGCCCTTCGTCATCCTCAAGGTTTGGGGTTCAGCTCTCTGTGGCTTCCCCTCCGCCTTCTTCAAGTCCAGTTGCTTACATGGTCGAACCGTCTCTTGCTTCCTCAAAACTATTGTTCTAACTGTGTGTGGGCATGGGGCTCCTATCTGCCCTTCGTTTATCTTCACGCAGAATGCTTTTTCCAGCTTGAAGCCGAGTGTCTGTTCCCCCTCATGCTTCTTCACGCAGAATGCTTTTTCCAGCTTGAAGCCGAGTGTCTGTTCCCCCTCATGCTTCTTCAGTTTGGGTCCAACTTGGACTGTTCCGTGCAGGATAATGAATGAATTGTTTTGTGCAGTAATATCTGGTTAGACATGTTTGGCTTGCTGGAAACGATAAAAATCATGTACTTATCTTTGTCAAAACTTTTGTGATCATAACTCAACAATAGGATTTGTGTTCTTTCTTAATGATGTTTTCAAAATGCTTGCAAACGCTATTTATGTTGAACTTGTCAGTACCTATTGTTAAAGTGAAGCTCGGGCCTGGAATTGAGGTTATGCTTGACATGGTGTTGATATGTGTGGCTGACTGGCTTAAGACTTTTGTAGGAAAGACTGTCAAATGATCTAACTCCATGGCGTATGACTTCGTTTGATGTGTGTGGCTATTCGTTTGAGATTTTACCTCATGATTCTCCTCATGTCTAAGAAAGTTAAGCAAATCGTTGATATTTCTGGAGTTTCAAATTCATGTAATGACTTATTTTTTTCGTGAGGTCACAGATGTTAGGTATAAATTCAGTGGTATTCATTACCTCATGAGAGAAATAA
This sequence comes from Ceratopteris richardii, assembly GCA_020310875.1. Classification (NCBI taxonomy): domain Eukaryota; kingdom Viridiplantae; phylum Streptophyta; class Polypodiopsida; order Polypodiales; family Pteridaceae; genus Ceratopteris; species Ceratopteris richardii. Next base: position 111,157,266 of record CM035434.1, read on the forward strand.
TGTTCAAATCCATCACTACCGGAGTGAGTTGAAGCCAAACGTTTACATATGTTCGCAAGTCAGGGTCTCCCTCAATGGAACAATATCAATAATCAGAGCTTCCTTCACACGCAAAACCCTCTCACCACGCACTATCTTTCTTGTGGTCTTTTTCAAAAAAATGATTTATGCTATCCTCTCATGAAATACGCATGATCTTAATGATTCTAACTATTCTTTCAGCATGTAGAGCTTGGAGGTTTCGGTGTGTGACTGTCTGCGTACAGGATGGTGTGCACACCTCCACCACCATGGGGAAAAGATGACCTTGATTCATTCCAAAAAGTTATTCTTTTTCGTTCGCTACCAAAATGACTTGAGATTCATTTCCCTACAACCGGGCCATCATGTTCGTAATGTGCTTGCTGCCGACTGTCCATAGAGTGATTGTGATTGCCTTTGCACATGGGAAAGTTCTGAAGTCCTGTTGATCACATCTACATCATTTGGAGCTCTCCAGTGAAGTTTTTCTCCTACCGAAGGGTTCATGATTCCTTAACTTTTAACAGTTCTGAAATCTTGGT
>CM035434.1:111167828-111177828 GCA_020310875.1 Ceratopteris richardii
GACCAGAGAAGGGCCTTTAGGGAATGGAATGAAAGAGACAAGAGGGTTATCTTTATTCTTTCCCAACACATTAGCAATAGCATGATCGGCCATATCCAAGACTTGGATTCAAGCATGAAGGTATGGGAGACACTTGAAAGGCTTTATTCAACAAGCACCAAAGCAAGGAAGATCCAACTCAAGAATGAGCTCAACAACCTTAGGAAGAGCTCAGGGAGTAGCATAAATGACTACATACTTAAGGTCAAGGAGTTATCAGATGCATTGGGATCCATTGGAAGCCACATAGACGATGACGATCTTGTGGCTTATACTCTCAATGGTTTGAGAGATGATGAGAAGTGGAGACCCTTTACCACTTCAGTTTATGTAAGGGATGATCTTCCCGATTTTGAGCAATTGGTTGCTCTCATGGTCACCGAAGAAATGAACATAGGTGGAAGTTCAACTAAAAGCAAGGATGCACAAGTTTTCTATGCAGGTAATCAAAGGGGCAAAGGAAGACGAGGACAAGGAAGGGGCAAAGGAAGGTTTGGAGGAAGGCAAGGCCACTCAAGCAATCAAGGACATGACCAAGGCACCTCATCACAAAGAGGGAGAGGAAGAACAAGAGGAAGAGGAGGACGACATCAACAAAACAGGAATCAAAATGGTGAAGGATGTTACATATGTGGCAAGTTTGGCCACTATGCTAGAGATTGCTACCAAGGAGGAAACCAAAGGAGCTATAATCAAGGTTCTTCATACAAAGGCCAAGGTAATTATGCTTCTACAAGTTCAGAAAATGACAATCTCTTGATGATGCACATGAATGGGAATTCAAGGAAAGTAGATAACACTTGGTATATTGATAGTGGATGTAGCAACCATATGAGTTGCAATGCTTCTTGGTTTACTAATCTACATGTTCCCAAAGGTAAAGGACATGTAGAAACAGGTGATGATACAGCCCATGAGATCTCCCATGTTGGAGATGTAGCTTTGGATGACAAGGAGGAAGGAAGATGTCTCAAGGATGTCTTGCATGTACCTACTATCACAAAGAACTTGGTGTCCGTTGGGCAAATGGTTGAAAGAGGCTATCAAGTAAAGTTCAACAAAGGTGGATGCTTTGTGGAGAACCCTAAGCAAGGTTACAAGGTCATAGCAAGAGGAAAGAAGCAAGGGAGAATCTTCACTTTGGAGGTAAATTCTCATTCCACTCAACATGTCTACTTCACATATGGAAAGAAGAGGAATACGGAGTTGGACTTGTGGCACAAGAGGATAGGTCACATCAACATACAAAGAATGAAGGAAATGCAATTCAAGAGGCTGGTTGAAGGTCTTCCCAACTTCCAAGGACAAGGTATGAAGCATTTATGTGAATCTTGTCAACTAGGGAAGCAAGCGAGACTTCCATTCAAGAAGAGTGGCTACATAAGCCAACATCCATTGGAGTTGATACATACAGATGTGTGGGGGCCAACCAAAGAGCAATCCATTGGAGGTAACAAGTACTTTGTCACTTTTATAGATGATTGCACAAGGATGGTTTGGGTTGATTTCATCAAAAACAAATCAGATGTGTTTACATGTTTCAAAGCATTCAAGGCAATGGTAGAGAAGGAAACAGGTACATATATCAAGAAGCTAAGGTCCGATGGAGGGGGAGAATATTTCTCCAATGAGTTTTCTGATTTTTTAATGGATCAAGGCATCAAGAGGCAAGTAACATGCAGGTACACCCCCCAACAAAATGGAGTAGCAGAGAGAAAAAATAGATACATTTCCGAGATCGCTAGAGCAATGCTTAATGAGATGAATGTACCTAACATGTTTTGGAGTGATGCAGCAAATACCGCAGTGTATCTTATGAATAGGGCTCCTACCTCAGGGATCCATGGCTTGACACCATATCAAGCCTATTATGGTAAGAAACCTGATCTTTCCCACTTGAAGATATTTGGATGTACTTGTTATGTACATGTGCCAAGTGAATTGAGGCACAAGCTACAACCAAAGGCAGAAAAGTGTGTGTTTCTAGGATATTCAAATGATCATAAAGGTTACAGGTGCTTCAACCCAAACACAAAGGACTTGAGGATATCAAGGGATGTAGCATTTGATGAGCTACTCCCTTGGTATAAGAAGTATGATTGTATGCAGGACTATGAAGAAGAAAAGCATGGACATGATGAAGAACAAATCGACCTAGAGCTAAGCGGCCCAAGGTGTTCCATCAATGAAGATAGTTCAAGCATGAACTCACCATGGAGGGGGAGATCTTCATCAAGCTATGAAGCACAATCAATCAACAAAGGCAAAGCAACATTGGTGGAGTTGGATGAAGAAGGTAATGAAGTTGAAGATGATGAAGGACACATGATGGAGAAAGAAGCCATGTCAAAGAAAGAGATCAAGTTCCCAAGGCAAAGGAGGTTTATTCCTCCAAAAGGTGAAGAAAGGAAGTCTTCTAGAGTTAAGTATCCAACTCAAAGGTTTACTTATGATTCATACATGGCAACTCATTATGCATATATGAACAAAGTAGTAGAAGATCATGAGCCCGATTGCTATGAAGATGCAAGCAGGTACACCGAATGGAAAGAGGCAATGCAAGAAGAGATCGACGCACTTGAGGAGAATCAAACATGGACTCTAGTGCCCAAGAAGGATAACATGAAGGTAATAGGTAATAAGTGGGTGTATAAAGTAAAGAGGAATTCAGATGGATCTATTTCTAGGTTCAAAGCAAGATTGGTGGCCAAGGGTTTTGCACAAACATATGGAGTGGAATTTGAAGAGACATTCAGCCCCGTGGCAAAGATGAGCACCATTAGGACACTCATTGCAATGGCTGCTAGCAAAGGATGGAAGCTTTTCCAATTGGATATCAAGAATGCCTTTCTCAATGGAGACTTGGAAGAAGAGGTATACATGGAGCAACCACTAGGTTTTGTTCATAAAGAGTTTCCACATCATGTTTGTAGGTTGAAGAAGGCACTTTATGGCCTAAAGCAAGCTCCAAGGGCTTGGAACCAAAGATTGGTGGACTATTTGATCAAATGTGGTTACAATCAATGCAAGGCGGATCCATCTCTCTTCATCAAACAAAGAGGAGAACTTGTAGTCTACATGTGCGTGTATGTAGATGATCTTATCATTACAGGTAATGATACAAAGGGCATTGAGGAGATCAAGGCAAAGCTTGGAAACGAGTTTAGGATCTCTGATCTTGGAGATCTTAGGTATTTTCTTGGCATTGAAGTTGTATACAAAGAAGAAGGTATTATGCTCATACAAAGGAAGTATATTCTAGACCTACTTGAGAGGTTTGGGATGCTACATTGCAAGCCTATTTCAAATCCCATGGAAGTTAATGTAAAGCTAAGCTCCATTGATGGAGAGCCATTAGAGGATGTAACCTTATATCGATCTATTGTAGGATCTCTCAATTATGCCACAATAACTAGGCCCGACATAGCATATGGAGTTGGAGTGTTATCACAATTTATGCATAGTCCAAGGACTACACACTTGCAAGCTGCAAGAAGAATGTTATGATATCTCAAGGCCACTATAAATGAAGGATTTTTCTATTCATTTGATGATGATATGCAGGTCAAAGTTTATTCTGATGCCGATTGGGCCGGTTCGAAGGAGGATAGAAGAAGTACAAGTGGTTACCTAGTCATGCTAGGTAGCAAGATCATCTCATGGATTTCAAAGAAGCAACCCACGGTGGCATTATCTTCCACCGAGGCTGAGTATAGAGCTTTGGCTCAAGTCACATGTGAGCTAATGTGGATTAAGAAGTTATTTATGGAGCTTAATTTGCAGGTTGACACATATCCAATTTTTTGTGACAATATGAGTAGCATTCATCTAGCATCGAATCCTGTCTATCATGCTAGAACCAAGCATATTGAAGTGCACTATCACTTCATAAGGGAAAAGGTGATATCGAAGGAAGTTTCAGTACATCATATTGGTACCAAGGACCAAGTTGCCGACATGTTTACAAAGGCTTTGGATGGGATGAAGATTTCAAAATTCAAGCAATGCATCAACATGAAGGAGCTTGGATGAGGACGAAGAGTTGAAGCTTCAGGGGGAGTGTTAAAAGTCAAGCTTCAAGCTACAAATTCGTGGGGAATCTTTTATGGACATGTGGAGCAATCAAAGGAAGCCAAAAGCCACGAGATTCCATCAAGAAAAGTCACTCAACCACTCCCCAAGTCATCTCAACTAATTCCTCCAAGTCAGGAGGCTGATTTGGAAAGGTAGTTCCTAGATTTTAGGGGCACACTTCTCACTATAAAAGGAGTGTTGGGAGTGATGGTTGGATGCACTCAAGAAAGTTGGTGCTGCTAAACCTGCTTCACACCAGCCCTCCTTTGATTCCAGAAATGCTTAGTAGAATCCTTGAGCTTTCAAATGATACCAAGAAACTATATATGTACTTTGCAAATGGTTTGGGAAATGATCAAACCAAAACAGACAACTTTGTACTTCACAAATTCTAGGAAACTTGCTATTTCTGTAATGATACCTGCTCAGTGTTATGCTCAGTGTGACCAGCACACTTGAAATTGAAACAATTCCTTTTGGGAGTATTAAAGTACCTTAACAATCTACCAATCACAAGTGGAATCACTCAAATTGATAAACCATACACTGAGAAATAAGTTTAGCAAAATTCTGATTACCCCCGACTTTTTAGGAGAGTTGCAGAGATAGACCAGTGTGCACTTCGAAGCGGATTTCTCCCAAATGGTTGAATGAAATCTTCTGAGATTTTGTATGCTTGTAGAAGACCTTGAGCTGGTTCCAATGAGCTATTAAACTCTTGATTTGGTTCAGTGAGCACTGAGAAATGCTCCTTGGAAGTTGACAGACTTGAAGTAGAAAACACAGAGAACCAGATGTGTTGAATGTGTATATATCTATTGATTGATATGATTATACAAGCTCATTAGCATGGCAAGCATGGCTAATTGAGATGTGGTGGTGTAGGCTATGGAGTAGCACTAATACACACACATTTACAATAACAAAATGCCTCGGGGAGTGAGCTGAAGTGACAGGACTAACCGCGACTTTTCAAATGTAGTTTTTATAGGAGTTGGATGGTGATTTGAATTTCAAAATTCAAACTTAGGCTCCCTAGAATATCTCTACTAAAAGTAGGGAGATATTCTCTCCATTAACGCAACTAAGAATCCATGACTAATCAAGTTGGTATGATTAAATGAGATGCCAAGTCATTCTAGACTTTTACAAAGGGGTAAATAGGTAATAACATCTAGGCATATGTTCATATGAACCTTGCTTCAAGTGAAGCCTTGATGAAGCTTTGTCCAAGTTAGTCTTCCATGATTTCAAGCCAATGTGTGAAGGCTTGATATGCACCAACAGCTCCCCCTCAAGCCAAACACTTTGGCTTAAGTCTTCATCTTCTTCATCTTTAGTCTTCAATCACATCCTGCAATCCAATCATGGATTTAAATCTGCATAACTTGTTTCCATCCAATGCTTTAGTAAGTAAATCTGCACATTGCATATTAGTAGACACATAAGTCAATTGAATGTCTTTACTAAGCAACTTCTCTCTCACATAGTGGTAATGAACCTCTATGTGTTTGGTTCTGGCATGATATATTGGATTAGCTGCAAGGTGAAGAGAACTAGTGTTGTCTCCAAAGATGATTGGTGGTCTTGTGTGTAGACCTAACTTTGTATATAGAAGCTTCAACCATATAGCTTCTTGAGTGGCATTGGCAAGCCCTCTATACTCTGCTTCAGTGGATGACAATGCCACTGTAGGTTGCTTCTTAGCTGACCAAGAGATAGGCTTATCTCCTGCAAAACAAATATAACCAGATGTGCTCCTCCTATCATCCTTGCATCCTGCCCAATCTGCATCTGAGTAAACTTTAATGTCAATATCTGATGTATAAGGAAAGTACAAACCATGACTTTGAGTTCCCTTCAGATACTTCAAGATCTTCTTTGCTGCCTCTAGGTGAGGTACCCTTGGTTTGTGCATGAATTGACTAAGCACACTAACTCCATATGCTATGTCAATTCTTGTCAAGGTAGCATAGTTCAAACTACCTACCATACTTTGATACCCTGTGATGTCTTGGACTTCTTCTCCTTCATGAGCACTTAGCTTTAGGTTGACCTCCATTGGAGTAGTAGATACTTTAGCATCCTGCAAGCCAAATTTCTTGACCATATCCTGTACATACTTCTTTTGAGTGATATATATACCTGAGTTGGTGTAGACTAACTCAAGACCTAAGAAGTACTTCAATAATCCAAGATCACTAATCTTGAATTCTTTCATCATCTGTCCTTTGATGTGCCTAATTCCATTGACATCATTGCCTGTAATGATGATGTCATCAACATAAACACACAAGTAGATTACCTCTATACTACTTCTCTTTATGAATAGAGAAGTGTCTGCTTTACTCATCACAAATCCTTGGTCTTGGAGATAGGTTGTCAACCTGTAATTCCATGCTCTAGGTGCCTGCTTTAAACCATACAGAGCCTTCTTCAATTTACAAACATAATGTACCTTTTTTGGATCTTCATAGCCAGGTGGTTGTGACATGTAGACTTCTTCAGATATCCATCCATTCAAGAAAGCATTCTTGACATCTAATTGGTACATATTCCAATTCTTGGATGCAGCTACACTCACCAATATTCTGATAGTTGGCATCTTGGCCACAGGAGAAAATGTCTCCTCATAATCAATGCCTTGGGTTTGTGCAAAACCCTTGGCTACCAACCTAGCTTTGTACCTGTTTATTGTTCCATCTGAATTCTTCTTTAGTTTGTAGATCCATCTGGATCCTATTACCTTCATAGAGTCTTTCTTGGGTACCAAGTCCCAAGTATCACTCTCCTTGAGAGCTTCCATCTCTTCATCCATGGCTTCTTTCCATTCTGGTTTGGTAATTGCTTCTTCATAGGTAGCTGGTTCTTCATTCAACAAGTCCTTTGCAAGATATACAGAATGTTTAGTTACAAGTGATGTGTCATACCCAAATCTGATAGGCTTGTTCTTTTCTCTCTAAGATCTCCTCATTACTTGAGTTGAGGATTCTGCTTTATCTTCAAGTTGCTTCATCTTCATCTTCCCTTTGGATTTCCAAGCCTTGAACTCCTCAAGATTTATTGTATCATCATCATCTGAGCTTGAATCTTCTTTCTGAATTGATTCCTCCTTGGTGAGCTTTGGAAAATCTTCTTCCATGTCATAGGGTAGACTCACTTTCCTGCATTCATTCTCATACCATGAGTCATTCTCATCAAAGATGACATCTCTGCTTACCTTGAAGCCTTTGTTTGTTGGGTTGTAGAATCTGTATCCCTTTTGGTTCAAATCATAACCAATGAAGATACATTTTTCAGCCTTAGGGTCTAGCTTTCCCCTTACTTGTGAGGGAATATGCACATATGCTACACAACCAAAGATTTTGCAATGATCTAGAGAGGGTCTCTTACCATGCCAAGCTTCATATGGTGTCATGCCATTAAGTGATTTGGATGGCAACCTGTTGATGAGATAGGTGGCAGTGAATACACTCTCTGCCCAAAGATAATTTGGTAATTTTTTCTCATTAAGCATAGACCTAGCTGTTTCTACTATGAGTCTATTCCTTCTTTCAGCTACCCCATTTTGTTCAGGTGAGTACCTTGTAGTAATCTCCCTTTTGATGCCTCTTTCCTGCAAGAAATCTTCAAACTCATTGGAGAAGTACTCTCCTCCACCATCTGACCTTAGCCTCTTCAAGCTTCTTCCTGTTTGATTTTCAACAAGTGCAAGATACCTCTTGAAACAATTAAATACTTCATCTTTATGCTTCATAAAGTATAAAATGGTCCACCTGCTACAATCATCAATGAAGGACACATAATACCTTGAACCAGAAATGGAAGGGTCCTTGCTAGGTCCCCAAACATCTGTGTGTACCAAGTCTAGATAGTCTTCATGCATGAAACCTTTCCTTGAATAGGGTAATCTGTGAGACTTACCAAATTGACATGATCCACACTTGTAAATCATGTGTTGCTTGGACACATTAGGTATCCCAAGCACACATTGATCCCTGCACATTTGCTTTAGGGTTCTTTCACCTATGTGCCCTAATCTCTTGTGCCATATTTCTAACTCTGAAAGTGTCTGATCCTTGTAATTATACAAAGCAATGTTCTTGGTATCTTCTAGCTCAAATGTAAATAATCTACCTGAGTTCTCCCCTTTGGCTATCCTTCTGAATCCATGTCTTGGGTCCTCCACATATGCTCCATGTTGTGTGAATCTGACCTGCAAACTTTTCTCCACAATCTGACCAACACTCATTAGATTCTTGGTGATGGTTGGTACATAGAGTAGCCTGCTCAATAGATTCTGATTACCATTACATGTCTTCACATTTCCAATCTTAACAACAGAATGTTTAGTGTCATCACCTGTTTGTACCTGATGTTTGCCCTTGGGCTCTTCCAAATCAAAAAGTAGTGCCACATTGCCAGCTACATGGTTAGAACATCCTGAGTCAATATAAAATAAATGATCATCATTTGTACCTGCCTTGGAGGTCATATTCATGATCAATAGGGAGTCATCTTGCTCCTCTGTGTAGTTGTTGTAGTCTCTTCTATTTCTGAATCCACCTTGGTAATTACCATTGTGGTTGTTGTTGTAATTGTTGTTGTATTGATTGTTGTATCCATTGTAGCTTTGGTGTTGATTGAATCTGCCTCTCCCTTGAGAGTATCCACCTCTTGAGTAGCCTCTTCCTCTCTGATTCTTGTAGTTCTTGTAGCATTCATCTGTGGTATGATTAGACAATCCACAAATGTTGCATGGTGATGAGTTGTAGGGTCTCCCCCTACCTGACTTACCTCCTCTGCCTCTTCCTCTAGATGATCTACCTCTCCCTGCATAATTAGCTTGAGAGGTAGAGCCTTCTTCATCCTGTTTCTTCCCTTTACCTTTATCTTTAACTTTCTTATCAGTATAGAGAGCAGAGGGGTTGTTACCTTTTGATTGATCTCCTGCTTTTGTAAACTTTGCTTCATGTGTAAATAGTTGGCCCATGAGTGTTGTAAGATCAGGGGTATGCATGTCCATATAGAGGTCCATTGCAGTGGTGAAACTTTCCCACTTATCATCTGCCTTGAGTCCATTTGTTACTTGCCTGACTATTTGCTCCTCCTAAATCTCCTCTCCAATGCTTGCTAGTTGGTCTGCCACATCTTTGATCTTTGTCACATACTCTGAGACTGATTGCTTGGGCTGCTTTCTAAGGGTTGTGAACTCAATCCACAATTGATTCTTCCTAGCCCTTGTGTTGGAAGAAAAGTAATTTGACAAGGTTTCCCAAGTCTCTTGGGAAGTCTTACAATTCCTTACATGAGGTAAAAGAAAGTCAGATATAGAGTTTAGAAGGTAAGACCTTGCCAAAGCATCCTTTGCACACCATTGGTTGAGTCTTTCATGTTCATCCTTTGTGGGTAGTCCTCTAGTCTTGAATGAGGGCAATTCTTCATCTCCTGATATGTATCCAAACAAGCTCCTTCCTTGTAGATAGGTCTTCATTCTCAATGACCAAGCCTGGTAATTATTTCTGTCCAATTTGTCAATGAATGAAGGGAAACCATCACCCATGTTTACCTTCTTTGCTCTGATACCACTGTTGGGAGTGATGGTTGGATGCACTCAAGAAATGAGTTGGTGCTGCCAAACCTGCTTCACACCAGCCCTCCTTTGATTCCAGAAATGCTTAGTAGACTCCTTGAGCTTTCAAATGATACCAAGAAACTATATATGTACTTTGCAAATGGTTTGTGAAATGATCAAACCAAAACAGACAACTTTGTACTTCACAAATTCTAGAAAACTTGCTATTTCTGTAATGATACCTGCTCAGTGTTATGCTCAGTGTGACCAGCACACTTGAAATTGAAACAATTCCTTTTGGGAGTATTAAAG
>CM035434.1:111187828-111192828 GCA_020310875.1 Ceratopteris richardii
CCTTATAAATCATAGTAATTGCAGATACAGATGGTCAAGGATGGGAGAAAGCTTGCAGATTGATAAGCTAGATAGGGAGAACTATCCAGCTTGGTCCATGAGGATGGAAGCACACCTCATGAGCAAAGACCTTATGGCATTTATTACAGGAGATGAAGAAAAACCTGAATTTGCAGATCCTAGTATTCCAACTAGGGAAGAGCTTGCAAACTTGAAGGCTTGGATGAGAAAGGATGCTCAAGCAAGGAGTATCATTTACATGGCTGTAAATGATTATCTTCTACCTCACATCAGAGGTTTGGAAAGTGCTACAGATGTTTGGAATGCCTTGGAAGAGCATTTCCAAAATACAACTAAGTCAAGGAAGTCCTCACTATGGGCTGAGTTCACAACCTTCAAGAAGAAGAGCTCACAATCAATTTCTGATTATGTGGCAAGGATGAAGGATATTGCAGATAGCTTGGGAGCAGTGGATGAAGACATTGAAGAGGAAAAGTTGGTAAGACAAATACTTACAGGTCTGAGAGGAGATGAGAAGTGGAAGCCTTTCATATTGTCCATAGAGTTGTCACTTGATCACTTTACTCCTGATCTTAATCAATTGCTAGGACACATGCTAACCTTTGAGCAGGATCTTAAAGGAGACAATGATAGGAGTACAAGTCAAGCTATGTACTCCAAGGACAAGAAAAAGAATAGCAAGGGAAAGCAATCGAATGATGATGAAGGGAATTCAAATCAAGCTAACTTCACAAAGGGAAAGATGAATTTCAGAGGTAAAGGAAGAGGAGGTAAGAACAAAGATAATGCTAAAGCTTGTTGGATTTGTGGCAGAACTAATCATTTGGCAAATGATTGTTGGTATAACAATCAAAATGGTGGAAACAATAATCAGAATTATAATCAAAGAGGTAGAGGAGGCAGAAACCAAAGAGGTAACTTCAGAGGAAGAGGTGGTAGGACATCATATGGTAGAGGAGGTGGAAGAAACTTCCAATCTCAGTCCTACAACAACAATTATTATAATTATGCATCAGATCAGAAGGATGATATGACTCTTATCTTGAATGCAACTCATGAATCAATGGGAGAAGATCAAAGAGTGTTTTATATTGACTCAGGGTGTAGCAACCATCTGAGTGGGAATCTATCCTTGATGACTGATATGGAAGCAAGGGTGAATGGACATACAGTTCAAACAGGTGACAATACCAAACATAAAGTGGAGAGCATTGGATCAGTAAAGACAAAGAGTGGAAGTACACTTCTGAGCAAGGTACTTTATGTTCCTACTATTCCTAAAAATTTGATAAGTGTAGGGCAAATTGTGGAGAAAGGATATGAGGTAAGATTCACAAATGATGGTGTTTATGTTCAAGATCCAAATCAGGGATATAGAAACATAATTGCAGGTAAAAAGGAAGGAAGATTGTTCACTCTCAAAGTCCAAGGTAATGTGGGACATGCATTATTTACCTATGGAAGTCAAAAGGTATCTGAATTAGACCTATGGCATAAAAGGCTAGGTCATTTCAATGAGAGAGCTATAAAGGAAATGTCAAAGAATCAGGTGGTGCTTGGATTGCCAAATATTGAAGGGCAACATATGGTGTACAAGTGTGAAGCTTGTCAATTAGGTAAAGCACATAAAGGTTCTTACAACAAATCAGGGTACAAGCATTCAAATATGCTTGAATTGGTTCATACAGATGTATGGGGTCCCTCAAGGGACTATAGCATAAATGGATCCAGATATTATGTGTTGTTTGTTGATGATGCAACCAGGTGGATTACTTTGTATGTAATCAAGGATAAATCAGAAGTTTTCAAGACATTCAAACATTTTCATGCCTATGCAGAAAGGATCACAGGGCAAAAGCTTAAGAGGTTAAGGTCAGATGGAGGGGGAGAGTATTTCTCTAAAGAGTTTGATGATTATTTGTGGAATGCAGGTATAAAAAGAGAAGTAACTTGCAGGTACTCCCCTCAACAGAATGGAGTAGCAGAAAGGAGGAATAGGACTCTTGTAGAATTTGCAAGAGCTATGATGAAGGAAAAGAATTGTCCAAATTACTTATGGGCAGAAGCCATTAACACTGCAACATACCTTGTGAACAGGTTGCCTTGTAAAGCATTGGATGGAGGAACCCCTTATGAAGCATGGTGGGGTAAGAAACCTACCCTTGATCATTGTAAGGTATTTGGATGTATTGCATATGCTTATGTTCCTTCACAATTAAGACATAAGCTAGAACCAAAAGCAGAGAAGTATGTGTTTATTGGATATGATGATAGACAGATGGGTTACAGGTTGTGGAGTCCATCCACAAAGCAATTTCTTGTTACCAAAGATGTGACATTTGATGAGCAAAATACATGGTATATAGGATCACCAAATGATTTTACAGGTGTTGAAGAAATACAAAGGATAGGAAAGGCAAAAGTAAAAGTGTGTGAAGAAGTTGTTGGTGAAGTTGACTCTAGAAGTAGATTGCAGGATCATGTAGAAGAAGGGCCAAGATTTGATCCAGAGTCAAATGAGGCTGAAACTTCGAGAAGGTGCAGAAATCAGAAGATCTACAAGGGAAAGGAAAGAACCTATAAGGTATAGTTATGATACATCTTTCCTAACAACAAAAGATTATGCTTACATTGTGAAGACAGAAGAAGATCCAACCACTTATGAAGAAGCCAAAGGTAAACATAATTGGGAGAAGGCAATGCAGGAAGAGTATGATGCTCTACTTGAAAATGAAACTTGGGAATTAGTACCAAGACCAAAGAATCAGAAAGTCATTGGATGTAAGTGGGTATATAAAACAAAGAGGTTTGCAGATGGTAAGGTGTCTAGATACAAGGCTAGACTTGTGGTCAAAGGTTATGCCCAAACTTATGGGGTAGATTATGATGAAACCTTTAGTCCTGTCGCTAAGATGTCTACAATTAGGACATTGATTGCTATTGCTGCTTGTAAGGGATGGAAATTATCACAATTGGATGTGAAAAATGCATTTTTAAATGGATACATTGTAGATGAAGTATACATGGAGCAACCAGAAGGCTTCATGGAATCAATTGGATCAGATTATGTGTGTAAGCTCAAGAGAGACTTATATGGGTTGAAGCAAGCTCCAAGAGCTTGGAATTACAGATTGGTCAAGTTCTTGAATGAATGTGGATTTCAAGCATCAAAGGCAGATAGTAGCTTGCTAGTGAAGGCAAGTGAAAATGGATACATTTACATGTGCATTTATGTTGATGATATTATTGTTACAGGAACAGATGCTCAAGGAATCAATGAACTCAAAAAGCAAATAGAGAAGGAGTTTAAGATAAGTGATTTGGGAAACTTATCTTATTTTCTAGGAATGCAGATTGTGTATACTACACATGGAGTATATGTTTCACAAGAGAGGTATTTGAAGAATCTTCTAGTCAAATTTAACATGGAGGATTGCAAGATCTCAACTACACCATTGGAGGTAAATCATAAATTAAGCAGGTATGGAGGTGAAGAATTCAATGATATGAAGAAATATCAGAGTTTGGTAGGTAGTTTAATCTATGCTACCTTGACAAGGCCAGATTTATCATATGCAGTAGGTGTGTTGTCACAATTCATGCATTGTCCAAAGAAGACTCATTGGATTGCAGCCCAAAGGGTACTCAGATATATCAAAGGAACCCTAAGTGAAGGATTGTATTATGGTTTCACTTCTGATACAAGAATCAAAGTGTTTAGTGATGCAGATTGGGCAGGTGACTCAGATGATAGAAGGTCTACTCATGGGTATCTTTGTTATATTGGAGATAAACTAGTTTCTTGGTGTTCAAGGAAGCAACATACAGTTGATTTATCATCCACAAAAGCTGAGTATAAGGGAATGGTAGAAGCTGCAAAAGAAGTGATATGGTTGAAGACCTTGATGAAAAGTTTTGAGACTGATCATAGTACTCCAATTATTTTTGGAGACAATATGAGTTCTTTGTATTTGGCAGCTAACCCTGTTTTTCATGCCAGGACTAAGCATATAGAGATTCAGTATCATTTCTTGAGGGAAAAGGTACTAGATAAAGAGATTGAAGTGATGTACACTCCAACAAAAGAACAAGTGGCAGATATGATGACAAAGAGCTTGGATGGACCTAAGCTACAGAGATTCAAGGAGATGGCAGGAGTGAAGAAGAATGGAATAATCACAATTAGTGATTGAGGGGGAGCTGTTGGAACAAGCCAATCACAAATTGGTGATTATAGAGATCTTAAAGAAGATTTATGGTCAGAATGAAGTGAAGGAAAACACTTGTGAAAGTGAAGAAGATTTCAGGGTGATGTCTTGTACACATATGTACATATAAGTGAAGAATCTTGTAAATTGAGTATAGAAAACCTTTAGGATGATAAAGAGCAATGTCATAGATACCGGATGAGTCAAAAGTCATGTATATATAAGTTAATGATGACAAGAAATATGTAAGAGAGTCATTTGTAGATGACAAACTGCAGAAAGATGTGTAGAGAGTTTTTTCCCAGAAAATAGCGACGGGTTTTTCTCTGAGTGCTCTCTGTCTGATCACGTGGATCAGAAATCCTTTTGTACACATCTAATTGAGAAGCTAATGAAGCTATGTCTAGAGTTTCAGAATCTAATTCCTTTCCTACTGTGAGAATGATCAATAGGAACATTCATATGTGAATTTGCAAACTCAAGTCTGAGAGTAGCGCACTTTTTTGTCTCAGTACTTTGATCAGATCTGAGTGTATACTGTAAAGTTTTTGATGAGTGAGCACTTAAAATTTAAGTTAGAAGATAAGGAAGCTATGGCTAAAAGCATTTAGCAAAACGGGTTTCAGATTGGGAGAAATCAACTTAAGCAGTTGACTATGTCGAAGGTGCAACTTCTGAGAGACATTTTCTGACATGTCTTTGATCTTAATGATCAAAATAAACTTTTGGTGATTAGTTTTGAGAACTAATTATTGACATGATTCGCAAAGG
>CM035434.1:111200328-111220328 GCA_020310875.1 Ceratopteris richardii
ATGATAAGATCATCTACATACACACACATGTAGACTACAAGTTCTCCTCTTTGTTTGATGAAGAGAGATGGATCCGCCTTGCATTGATTGTAACCACATTTGATCAAATAGTCCACCAATCTTTGGTTCCAAACCCTTGGAGCTTGCTTTAGGCCATAAAGTGCCTTCTTCAACCTACAAACATGATGTGGAAACTCTTTATGAACAAAACCTAGTGGTTGCTCCATGTATACCTCCTCTTCCAACTCTCCATTGAGAAAGGCATTCTTGATATCCAATTGGAAAAGCTTCCATCCTTTGCTAGCAGCCATTGCAATGAGTGTCCTAATGGTGCTCATCTTTGCCACGGGGCTGAATGTCTCTTCAAATTCCACTCCATAGGTTTGTGCAAAACCCTTGGCCACCAATCTTGCTTTGAACCTAGAAATATATCCATCTGAATTCCTCTTTACTTTATACACCCACTTATTACCTATTACCTTCATGTTCTCCTTCTTGGGCACTAGAGTCCATGTTTGATTTTCCTCAAGTGCGTCGATCTCTTCTTGCATTGTCTCTTTCCATTTGGTGTACCTGCTTGCATCTTCATAGCAATTGGGCTCATGATCTTCTACTACTTTGTTCATATATGCATAATGTGTTGCCATGTATGAATCATAAGTAAACCTTTGAGTTGGATACTTAACTCTAGAAGACTTCCTTTCTTCACCTTTTGGAGGAATAAACCTCCTTTGCCTTGGGAACTTGATCTCTTTCTTTGACGTGGCTTCTTTCTCCATCATGTGTCCTTCATCATCTTCAACTTCATACTCTACCAATGTTGCTTTGCCTTTGTTGATTGATTGTGCTTCATAGCTTGATGAAGATCTCCCCCTCCATGGTGAGTTCATGCTTGAACTATCTTCATTGATGGAACACCTTGGGCCGCTTAGCTCTAGGTTGATTTGTTCTTCATCATGTCCATGCTTTTCTTCTTCATAGTCCTGCATACAATCATGCTTCTTATACCAAGGGAGTAGCTCATCAAATGCTACATCCCTTGATATCCTCAAGTCCTTTGTGTTTGGGTTGAAGCACCTGTAACCTTTATGATCATTTGAATATCTTAGAAACACACACTTTTCTGCCTTTGGTTGTAGCTTGTGCCTCAATTCACTTGGCACATGTACATAACAAGTACATCCAAATATCTTCAAGTGGGAAAGATCAGGTTTCTTACCATTTAGGCTTGATATGGTGTCAATCCATGGATCCCTGAGGTAGGAGCCCTATTCATTAGATACACGGCGGTATTTGCTGCATCACTCCAAAACATGTTAGGTACATTCATCTCATTAAGCATTGCTCTAGCAATCTCGGTAATGTATCTATTCTTTCTCTCTGCTACTCCATTTTTTGGGGGTTTGTACCTGCATGTTACTTGCCTCTTGATGCCTTGATCCGTTAAAAAATCAGAAAACTCATTGGAGAAATATTCTCCCCCTCCATCAGACCTTAGCTTCTTTATATATGTACCTGTTTCCTTCTCTACCATTGCCTTGAATGCTTTCAAACATGTAAACACATCTGATTTTTTTTTATGAAATAAACCCATTTGTATGTATCAACTCCAATGGATGTTGGCTTATGTAGCCACTCTTCTTGAATGGAAGTCTCGCTTGCTTCCCTAGTTGACAAGATTCACAGAAATGCTTCATACCCTATCCTTGGAAGTTGGGAAGACCTTCAACTAGCCTCTTGACTTGCATTTCCTTCATTCTTTGTATGTTG
Source organism: Ceratopteris richardii (assembly GCA_020310875.1). Taxonomy (NCBI): domain Eukaryota; kingdom Viridiplantae; phylum Streptophyta; class Polypodiopsida; order Polypodiales; family Pteridaceae; genus Ceratopteris; species Ceratopteris richardii. The sequence goes on from CM035434.1 coordinate 111,202,099, forward strand.
ATGTGACCTATCCTCTTGTGCCACAAGTCCAACTCCGAAATCCTCTTGTTTCCATATGTGAAGTAGACATGTTGAGTGGAATGAGAATTTACCTCCAAAGTGAAGAGTCTCCCTTGCTTCTTTCCTCTTGCTATGACCTTGTAACCTTGCTTAGGGTTCTCCACAAAGCATCCACCTTTGTTGAACCTTACTTGATAGCCTCTTTCAACCATTTTCCCAACGGACACCAAGTTCTTTGTGATAGTAGGTACATGCAAGACATCCTTGAGACATCTTCCTTCCTCCTTGTCATCCAAAGCTACATCTCCAACATGGGAGATCTCATGGGTTGTATCATCACCTATTTCTACATGTCCTTTACCTTTGGGAGCATGTAGATTAGTAAACCAAGAAGCATTGCAACTCATATGGTTGCTACATCCACTATCAATATACCAAGTGTTATCTACTTTGCTTGAATTCCCATTCATGTGCATCATCAAGAGATTGTCATTTTGTGAACTTGTAGAAGCATAATTACCTTGGCCTTTGTATGAAGAACCTTGATTATAGCTCCTTTGGTTTCCTCCTTGGTAGCAATCTCTGGCATAGTGGCCAAACTTGCCACATATGTAACATCCTTTGCCATCTTGATTCCTGTTTTGTTGATGTCGTCCTCCTCTTCCTCTTGTTCTTCCTCTCCCTCTTTGTGATGAGGTGCCTTGGTCATGTCTTTGATTGCTTGAGTGGCCTTGCCTTCCTCCAAACCTTCCTTTGCCCCTTCCTTGTCCTTGTCTTCCTTTGCCCCTTTGATTACCTGCATAGAAAACTTGTGCATCCTTGCTTTTAGTTGAACTTCCACCTATGTTCATTTCTTCGGTGACCATGAGAGCAACCAATTGCTCAAAATCGGGAAGATTATCCCTTACATAAACTGAAGTGGTAAAGGGTTTCCACTTCTCATCATCTCTCAAACCATTGAGAGTATAAGCCACAAGATCGTCATCGTCTACGTGGCTTCCAATGGATCCCAATGCATCTGATAACTCCTTGAACTTAAGTATGTAGTCATTTATGCTACTCCCTGAGCTCTTCCTAAGGTTGTTGAGCTCATTCTTGAGTTGGATCTTCCTTGCTTTGGTTCTTGTTGAATAAAGCCTTTCAAGTGTCTCCCATACCTTCATGCTTGAATCCAAGTCTTGGATATGGCCGATCATGCTATTGCTAATGTGTTGGGAAAGAATAAAGATAACCCTCTTGTCTCTTTCATTCCATTCCCTAAAGGCCCTTCTCTGGTCATTGGTTGGATTCTCATCAAACCTAGGTCTTGATTCACTTCCACTAATCAACCCCCAAAGGCCCTTTCCCATAAGATAGTTGGAGACCCTAAATCTCCATGGTTGATAGTTCCCTTTGTCTAGCTTTTCAATTTGAGTGTTGAAGTCTCCCATATCTAGTCTTTGATACTTGACCTAGCCCTTTGCTAATGCTCCAATGTGTGTAAAATGAAAATGAGGCTCTGAGGTTACCTCAATCCAAAGCTTTCGTTAGATGGACACCTTGTGCTCTTGAAACTTTGAGTAGAATAGCTCCCCCTTGATGTGAGCTACCTCCGAGAAGATTTTGTTGATGCAAATCTTCACCCACCAACTCCAAGAGGTCTTCTTGCTTGTATGTGATACGTCCAAGATGCCCAAATGCTGTGATACCACTGATGGGGGAAGTATCTCAACCCCTAAGCAACGACGAAGCGCGAATGACCTCCACAGGTATCCTTCTTTGACCTCTGCACACCAAAAGTGCTCTTACTTAGAGCTTATGCAGAGAACTCTAGTGCGCTTTTGTAGACATGTAGTAGACACCAAGAGCTTTCCAACAAAACAAATTTCACTTCAAATGGATGCTTACACAAAGAGAAACAATGTTTACAACATGAGCTAGTTGAATGCTCATAACTGCCAGTCAAGCAGATACCTCACTTCACGCCAGCAAGCTTTTCTCAGAGAGTATATAGAAAATGAATCTCAAACTTGGGTCAATTTTAGAGCACTCTAATAGCTACCCAATGACACCAAAATCATAGCAAGTGGATACATAGAGAAGGAGAACCAGCCCTTACAATAGAATCCATCATTGGCCCTGGACTAACCCCTAGCTCACTGTTGAACTGCAACTGAAACCAAGTCTCCATTGTAATCGTAAAAAATTTACTTAATGTAGTTTTTGACCAACACAAGGTCAAAAAACACTCTACCACAGATAAAAATGCAGAGAAATAAACTCTTTTACTGCGATGATCACAAACATTGCTAAAATGTTGTTCTGGATTATGAACGACTCGCACCACATTAGCAGATAACCAGTCCAAATGTGGCGGCTTCCCTTGAAATAATTTCAGCCTCAATCCATTTATTGGCTTGTCCATCCATGTGCCAAACACATCTGCCACTCAAAAAGTGCCTTGACCCAAATCTTGCACAATCTGATATGGGCCCCTGTATCTCAATGTAAGCTTTCTTGGATGGGGTCCTAGCTTAGAATTATACACCATCACCCAATCACCTTCTTTGAATAACTTAAACTTCACATTCTTATTTACCCAGGCTTGTCTCCACCTTTGAATCACCTCCGTAATATATGCGCTTATCAAACGATCCTCCTCAATCTGTAAAAGATATTTACTCCTGTGTTTAACCGATAGCTCAGGCGACATTTTCTCTACCATAATCCGCAAACTTGGAACTACAAACTCCATAGGTACTACTGCCTCCAATCCATATACCAATCGGAAAGGTGTCATACCTGTTGTCACTTTAAATGCTATTCTGAATGACCACAAGGCTGAATCAAGAAACAAATCCCAATTTTTCTGATTTTCATGCACTAATTTTTTAAGAATACGCATTAAAGTTTTATTCGTACTTTCTGCCTGCCCATTCGCTTGAGGATGATAGGCTGTCGTCTTTTTATGCAAGATTAAATGAATCCTTGTTAACTCTGAAATCACCTCATTCAAGAAACGAGTACCTCTGTCACTCACTAACTCAATCGGACACCCAAACCTGGTCATAATATTACGATAAAGAAATTTGGCCACACTTGCTGCCTTATTATCCTTCAATGCCACTGCTTCTACCCATTTCGTACAATAATCTGTTGCCACCAATATATATCTATTACCCCGCTGAGTTGTAGGTTTAATAGGTCCCACAAAATCCATGCCCCATTTTTGGAAAGGATCTAGTGGTAATACCGGATGATCCGTCATCCGGTCAGAATTATTAGGTTGGCCTAACCTTTGGCAAATCACACATCCTTTAGCATATTCATGCGCATCTTTTAACACCGTCGACCACCACAACCCAGCTTGTAATACCTTCTTGCCTGTAATATCGCCTGACAAATGTCCTCCTGCTGAACCTGAATGTGCTTCCTGTAAGACAGCTGGTTGTTCAAAATCTGGTACACACCTCCTTATAACCTGATCCACCCCCTTCTTGTATAATGCCCCTGCTATAACCAAATACGGCCTACTCTTAAGAGCAAACTTCCTTCTCTGATCAGGTGTAAAATACTGTGGTAATGCACCCTCCATTAGGAAAATTAATAACTAATCATACCATGAGTCTACCTCTACCACTTGCGCCGTAAACCAATCAGCATCAGGAAATACATCAAGTGCACCGTTGGGTGTTTCTCTTGATTCCAATCCACTAAAATAATCTGCCATCGCATGCTCTTTCCCTGGAGTATGCACAATCACAAAATCAAATTCCTGTAACAAAAGCATCCACCTGGCTAATCGGCCTGTTAATAAGGGCTTCTTGATTAAATACACCAAAGCCTGATGATCCACATGAAAAACCACTTTATTGCCCAACAAATAATGTCGAAACTTGTTAAGGGCATATACCATTGCCAAAGCTTCTCTTTCCATCACCGGATAATTTCTTTCAGCCGCAGCCAATACTCTACTGGCATAGTAGGCACGTCTATACCATCCTTTTTCTTTCTACTGCATCAAAACTGCTCCTACGGCCACATCCGATGCATCAACAAAGATGTGAAACGGCACTGACCAATTGGGTGGTTGCAAAATGGGTGCTACTGACACCATCTTTTTTAACAACTGAAACGCTTTCTCTTGAGCATCAGCCCACATAAACGGAACATCCTTCTTGGTCAAATGCGTCAGTGGTAAGGAAATGCTTGCTAAATATCTCAAGTATCGGGAATGCCACTTAATTTGACCCACAAATTGCATTACTTCTTTAACGTTGGTCGGTGCTTTAGCTGTACTTATAGCTTCAATTTTCTTAATATCAATAGCCATTCCTGCTTGTGATATAACATGGCCCAATAAAATACCACTTCTGACCGCAATCACACTTTTAAATGGATTCAATACCATCCTAAACTGCCGACATCTTTCAAAACATGCTTTCAGGTGTAGTAAGTGCTTAATCCTTTCACCGAAGACCGAAAAATCATCGACAAATACTTGCATAAAGTCTTGTAGATAAGGTTCAATCACTTTATGTGCCACATAATTGAATGATGGTGGTCCATTCTTCAAGCCAAAACTCATGACAGTAAACACATAAGCGCCAAATTCTGTAATAAATGCTGTTTTATGCTCATCCTCCTCAGCCACGCTAATCTGATTATAACCAGAAAATCCATCCAAAAAACTATACATCTCATGGCCTACGACTGCATCCAACACTGCATCACAAAACAGCATAGGAAACGGGTTTGTAACCGTTGCCGCATTTAACTTTCTATAATCAACACAAATTCTGAGCTTCCCATTCTTTTTGGGGACCACTATGATAGGAGATAGCCAAGTGACCTGATTCACCGGTTTGATAAATCTGACTGCCAACAATTTATCAATCTCTTCCTTCACCTGTTAAGAAAAGTTAGGATTCATTCTATATCTTTGTTGCGCCAGAGGTACCGCATCCGCCTTCAAATTAATCCTGTGTTGATGGAACTGCGGATCTATGCCTTTTACTTGAGTATAATCCCAAGAAAACACATCTACATACTCTTTAAGCAAAAAAATAAGATCCTCCTTAAACTTTCCTTCCAATGTTTTACCAATCCGCACCATCTTAGGTTTAGCTTCGGTTCCTAAATTAACCTCTTGAAGCTCCTCCTCCTTCACCTACATAGAACCTGCATACTTCTGATCATACATCTTTTCCGCCCATGCAATTATCTCTTCCTCCTGTTGTTCCATCTACTGCTGCACCGGAATGTGCATATCTTGATCAAATATCTTTTGTAAATGTGCACCTGCCACCTGTTTACCAGGAACTGGCCCTTCTACCTTTGGCCCATCACCATGATCCTTACTTAATACTCCTGCAACATCGACTTCTAATACCGGCACCACCGTTGGGTTTGCTTGCAAAAACTTTTCCTGTTCATCATCTTCAATCTCATCCGCCAAGTTAATAGTCTGAGCCATAAGTGGTTTTTCCTGTACCGACATATTTTTTCATCCACGCATAGGAATCGTCACCTGCTTTTTACCCTTGGTAATCATTACTACATTCAAGCCCCAATCCTGCTTGACTTTGGTGAGCTGAAACCAAGGTCTCCCTAACAACATTTCATACGGATACGCGGACTCAGACATTCGGATGACCACAAAATTAACCATAAATGTCATGCCAGAAATGATAATTTGTTGTTGCTTCAAAATGCCAGCTAGATGTACTCGTGTTTGATCCGCCATCTTTACCTGAAAAGGTGTTGGAGCCAATACTCCTATTCCCATTTGAATAAAAATATGCTCAGGTAATATGTTTACCCCTGATCCTCCATCAAGCAAAACTTTTGCAAATCGCCGCTGGTTGTACTGCACCTCAATTACTGGTACTATAAAATCTACATCTGCTGGATCAATACTGTTGGCCGAAATTGAAGGGATCAACCTAACTTCGGGCTCTACATGATATCCAAGTAGCTTTTTCAACAATTTCTCCCGAAACACAGGTACCAAAGATAACAGTTGATCCACAGACAACTGTAACGGTGAGCTAATGATTTCATCAAACCAATCATTTGCCAAGCCTTGCTTACTCGGCATCTTATCCTGCTCCATTGTGGGAGGTATCAATTTCACACCCTGTTGTTGCTCAGTCTGACCTCCACACCTCGCCTGATCGAAAGACACATCTCAAACCTACTTCAAAACCTTGTCACGGATTTGTCTTTGTTCCTACCAATCAATAGGGCCTTTATTCCTTGATCTTGTCACTGCCAACACTTCAACCTCTTTACCTTTCCCACATTGTTTACAATCACACTGCCATTGGTTAGTCTTCTCAATGTGCATTCGATCACAGGTACCGGGTGCATCATGGGCTCTATCCGCTTGCTCTGGCCATTCTATCAGCATGGCATTCGCCTGAGCCGCCTGCTGCCCCTGTTGTTGATGTTGTCCCTGTTGATTATGCTGATTATACTGAATGACGGGTATACCTCTTTCTTCACGATGCTTTACCCACAAAGGGCAATTCGGCCCTATCCAATGATCAGGAGCTGAACAATACCCACAAGGCATTACCCTTGGTGGTCAATCTTGGTGATTGCCTTGTTGGTTATTCCGTTGCTGATTCCCTTGATCTCTCCATGGGGGTCTTACTTGTTGCTATCTCGGAAAATTACCTCGCCCTTGGATAGGAATAGCCTGATTGGCCGCTACGTCATTTAGATTTCGATTGTCCTACCTAGAACTTTGCCCTCTATGCTTAGGGTTATACCAACACTGTGTTGTTGTGTGTCCCTCTTTGTCACAGATATCATAAAATCATTTCTCCTTTGGAGCTAAACCTTCTTTCAATGTGCGTTGTTGCTAATACTAATACATCAAAGCCATTTGCAATGTCCACACAGGCCATCGCATGTCTTATTGTGCTCCTTAATCCTTTAAAAAAAAATCCTGCCAACATCTCATCAGTAGGTCGTTCATTACCTTGCAACCGTTCCATTAAAGTCCGGAACTTTTGAGCATAGTCTTCCACTAGCATGGTCTTTTGTCTAATGGCCCTCAACTTCCTTGATACATCGGAAGGCGTTTTTTCTTTTCTAAATCGTTGCAAGAATGTTATTTTTAAATCATCATATGTAGCAAAATGAGCAATGGCATATTGACTGAACCAGCTCATAGCTCGTCCTTCCAACGTGGCTACAAACTGTTGAAGTTTAATATCATCACCGTACATAGCTGGATATCCATTCGCTATCCATTTTATTTCAAATTGAGCTACATGGCAATCAGCATCCTCCTTAGAGGTTCCACTGAAATGAGCGGCTTTGACTTTAGGATTAGGAGGTGGTTGAGCCATTGGCTGTGGTTGAGGTGTGTGCCTAGTTCTTTGACCGGTCGCCCTTGCAAGTGGGTCAAACTGGAGTCATCTTCTTACCCCTACAATTGCTTCTGTGAGGAATAAGGCTCCAAGTATGCCGCCCACTAACCTTGCCTTTGCTGCACCTATTTCCCCCTGTTCCTCTTCAGTTCCCAGAGCTTCTTGCTCCTCGGCCTCGTACCACTCGTAAAAGTCTGAAGATGTCTCCACATTCGCTGCTCTTGCCAGTGCCCTCGTAAAATATACTTTACCAAAACGGTTGCGCCTGCCCCTCATGCATTTCTTGAGGCTGCGTTAGCCGTACAGTAGGATCGCCAATTGTGTTGAGGGTTCCAAAGTTCAACACAACATCAAAGTAAAGAACAAAATCAGAAGTGCTCATTTTCCATTTGCACTGATCTTCTTTTGCAGAGATTCCAGCAGAAACGTAACCGAAAGTTCACCGAAAATTCATCGAAATTCTTCATTTCGGTAACTTCTATCGATTCAGCATTTCACAGTCACATTTCGGATTCCACATTTCTAAATGTAACAGCGTCTTACACACTCACAGACACATGAATTTCAATGCGCTTCTGTGCAGATAATTTAAACCTCTCTATAGACTTTACAGGAAATAGAAGATTACAAACAGGAAACTTTGTCTTTCAGACATTGCTGTTCTTTCTTTGATAAACTTGACGCCGCAAATTACAGAATTGTAAGTATTAGAACTTCATAGGTAGAGTTTGATTACACCACAAGGTTCATCACTCGTAGTCTGAGTAAATGATTTCTACAGAACCTGTTCGAAGTCCTCTGAAATTCAGGTCAGGAAAACTTCTCTTTCCTATAGTTGTTGCGCTCTTTCTTCTGGTAACTTCTGCTTGTCTACGATTTGTCGCCCTCTTCCTTCTAATAACTTCTCTCCCTACGGTTGTTGCACGCCTTCCTTTTGTAACGCCCCTCTTCCTTCTCACGACATGTCCCTTTTTATCTCCACATAACCGTCTTTTTCTTTTTATTTTATAAAAATCCAATGCACCAAAAAGATATATCTAACTAGATAATATCTACGTTTACCCATTTTTCAGATTTCAAATTAAGTATGCATCTTCCAGACTTCCTTGCCTTCAACAGTCATTAATGGTCTGATTTGATGACTTCCTAAGGTTGTTAAGTTCATTCTTGAGCTGAATTTTTCTAGCCTTTGTAAAGTTAGAGTACAACCTTTCTAAACACTCCCAAACCTTCTTAGATGTATCTAGGTCTTTGATATGACCTATCATGGAGTTGCTTATGTGTTGAGAAAGAATGAAGATCACTGTCCTATCCCCTTCTTCCCATTCTCTAATGGTTCTCCTTTGATTCTCAGTAGGTGTATGCGGATCTATGTATGGCTTCACCTCAGTAACACTAACCAGCCCCCAAAGACCCTTTCCCATGAGGAAGTTAGAGATTCTAAACTTCCAAGGTTGGTAATTGCTCTTTTCAAGCTTCTCAATCTGAGTATTATAGTTTCCCATTGTTTATGAGACTATATGTGGCTCCTAATCCCTCCTTGGATTGTCATAGATGTAAGAAATAATGATATGCTACCTTCCCACAAGAGTCTCCACTTGTCCTGAACTTTCAACGATGATAGAAGCTCCCCCTTGCTTCAAATCCTTCTTCAAGTCTCGTTGCTCTTTGCTTCAATCCTTTGCTCTCAAACAACTTCAAGGCCTCCTCTTGATGTCTTCAATGCCCAATGATGAGCTCTGATACCAGTGATGGAGTATATCCACTTCTAGTTGTAGCAAAAGAGTGATAGGCCCTTCCTAGGACCAAACAATTCACCACCACAGTCCACCAAAATTTGAATTGCTCTATGGAAATTCTCTAAGCTTTCCAACAAGCCATAGATCACGGAATTTGGAGAATGTATTATCTCCAAAGATAATTGGTGACCTAGTATATAATCCCAATTCTGTATACAAAAGCTTAATCCATATTGCTTCTTGTGTGGCATTAGCCAGCCCTCTATACTCTGCCTCTGTGGAAGACAAAGCAACAGTAGTTTGCTTCTTTGAAGACCATGAAATTGGTTTGTCACTTGCAAAAGAAATATATCTAGAAGTGCTCCTCCTATCATCCTTGCATCCTGCCCAATTTGCATCTGAATAAATTTTGATATCAATATCTGAAGTGTAAGGGAAATACAAACCATGGTTCTGTGTACCCTTGAGATACTTCAGGATTCTCTTGGCAGCCTCTAAGTGAGGTATCCTTGGCTCGTGCATAAATTGACTTAGCACACTAACTCCATATTCAATATCTATCCTTGTTAAGGTAGCATAGTTCAAACTACCCACCATACTTTGATAACATGTAATGTCATTGACTTCATCACCTTCATGGGCACTTAGTTTTAGGTTTACCTCCATTGGAGTGCTTGCTACTTTGGCATCCTACAAGTGAAACTTCTTCAACATGTCCTGTATATACTTTTTCTGAGTAATATATATCCCTGAATTGGTGTAGACTAATTCAAGTCCCAAAAAATACTTCAATAGACCAAGATCATTGATCTTGAACTCCTTCATCATTTGACTTTTGATATATCTGATTCCATTGACATCATTACCTGTAATGATGATGTCATCAACATAAACACAAAGGTATATTACCTCTGAATTACTTCTCTTGATGAATAGAGAAGTATCTGCCTTGCTCATGAAAAATCCTTGGTCTTGGAGATATGTAGTTAACCTGTAATTCCATGCCCTAGGTGCCTGCTTCAATCCATATAAAGCCTTTTTCAATTTGCAAACATATGTTACCTTCTTAGGATCCTCATAGCAAGGAGGTTGTGACATATATACCTCCTCTGAAATCCATCCATTCAAGAAAGCATTCTTGACATCCAATTGGTACATATTCCAATTTTTTGATGCAGCCACACTTACCAACACTCTGATTGTTGGCATCTTGGCCACAGGTGAGAATGTCTCCTCATAGTCAATGCCTTGGGTTTGTGCAAAACCCTTGGCTACCAATCTGGCTTTGTACCTATTGATTGTGCCATCAGAATTTCTTTTAAGCTTACAGATCCATCTGGATCCTATTACCTTCATTGAGTCCTTCTTAGGTACTAACTCCCATGTGTCACTTTCTTTGAGTGCTTCAATCTCCTCATCCATAGCTTCTTTCCATTCTGATTTGGTAATTGCTTCTTCATATGATCCTGGTTCTTCATTTGACAAATCTTTGGCAAGATAAACAGAATGTTTAGTAACAAGAGATGTATCATACCCATATCTGATAGGTTTCTTGCTTTCTCTTTGTGATCTTCTAAATGGTTGAGTTGAAGATTCAGGTATGTCTTCAAGCTTCTTCATCTTCATTTTGCCTTTGGACTTCCATGCTTTGAATTCTTCAAGGTTGATAGTGTCTTCATCATCTGAACTTGAGGCTTCATTCTGAGTAGGTTCCTCCTTTGTAAGACTTGGAAATTCCTCTTCCAAATCATAGGGTAATTTGACCTTCCTGCATTCATTCTCATACCAAGAATCATTTTCATCAAAGACAAGATATGGGATTAAAAAACCTGTAACCTTTTTTATTTAAATCATACCCAATAAAGATGCATTTTTCAGCCTTTGGGTCTAGCTTACCTCTTATCTGAGAAGGAATGTGTACATATGCTACACATCCAAATATTTTGCAATTGTCAAGTGAGGGTCTCTTACCATGCCATGCTTCATAGGGTGTCATACCATCAAGAGACTTAGATGGTAACTTGTTTATGAGGTAAGTGGCAGTTGAAACACTCTCTGCCCATAGATAGTTAGGTAACCTTTTCTCATTAAGCATAGATCTAGCTGTCTCAACAATTAACCTATTTCTTCTCTCAGGTACCCCATTCTGTTCAGGAGAATACCTTGTGGTTATCTCTCTTTTGATGCCTCTGTCCTGCAAGAAGTCTTCAAATTCATTGGAGAAGTACTCACCTCCTCCATCTGACCTTAGCCTCTTCAAATTTCTTCCTGTTTGGTTTTCAACTAATGCAAGATGTTTTTTAAAGCAATTAAATACCTCATCCTTGTGCTTCATAAAGTATAATACAGCCCATCTGCTATAATCATCAATGAAAGATACATAGTACCTTGAAACCTGAGATTGAGGGGTCTTTGCTTGGTCCCCATACATCTGTGTGGACAAGCTCTAGGTAGGCTTCATGCATGTATCCTTTCCTTGAGAAGGGTAACCTGTGAGACTTCCCAAATTGACAAGCACCACACTTATAAATCATATGTTGCTTGGATACATTAGGTATCCCAAGCACACATTGGTCCCTGCACATTTGTTTCAAGGTTCTTTCTCCTATGTGCCCTAACCTTTTGTGCCAAATCTCAAGCTCTGAAAGTGTCTGATCTTTATAACTGTATAGTGCAATGTTCTTTGTATCTTCTAACTCAAAAGTGAAAATTCTACCTTAATTTTCTCCTTTAGCAATCCTCTTGAACCCATGTCTTGGATCCTTCACATATGCTCCATATTGGTTGAATCTAACCTGCAAACCTTTCTCCACAATCTGACCAACACTCATCAAATTTTTTGTAATGGTTGGTACATAGAGTATCCTGCTCAACAAATTCTGATTTCCATCACAAGTCTTAACATTTCCAACTTAACTACATAATGATTTGTGTCATCACCTCTTTGGACTTGATGCTTACCTTTTGGTTCCTCAAGATCAGAGAGTAATGCTACATTGCCAGCCACATGATTTGAACATCCTGAGTCAATGTAGAATAGGTGGTCATCATTTGTACGTGATTTTGAAGTCATGTTCATGATTAGAAGAGAGTCATCCTGCTCCTCTGTGTAGTTGTTGTAATCCTTCCTGGATTTGAATCCTCCTTGGTAGTTGCCATTGTAATTATTATTGTAGTTGTTGTTGTAGTTATTGTTGTAGCCTTGGTGATGGTTGAACCTACCTCTTGACTGTGAGTAGCCACCTCTTTGATATCCTCTTCCTCTCTGATTCTTGTAATTCATGAAACACTCATCTGTAGTATGATTTGATAGACCACAAATGTTGCATGGTGAGGAGTTATAAGATCTCCCCCTACCTTGCTTACCTCCTCTGCCTCTTCCTCTTGAAGATCTACCTCTCCCTGCATAGTTGGCTTGAGAAGTAGAGCCTTCATCTTCCACCTTCTTGCTTTTGCCTTTATCTTTAGACTTCTTATCAGTGTATAGGGCAGAAGAGTTATTACCTTTGGATGTGTCTCCATTTTTGTTGAGCTTTGCTTCATGAGTAAATAATTGTCCCATGAGAGTTATAAGATCTGGAGTGTGCATGTCCATGTAAAGATCCATAGCTGTGGTGAAGCTTTCCCATTTGTCATCAGCCTTGATTCCATTGATCACTTGCCTTACAATCTCTTCTTCTTCAATCTCTTCTCCTATGCTTGCTAACTGATCTGCTACATCTTTAATCTTGGTCAAAAATTCTGAAACAACTTACTTAGGTTGCTTCCTTAATGTTGTGAATTCAATCCACAACTGATCTTTCCTAGCCCTTGTATTGGAGGAAAAATATGATGACAAGGTTTCCCAAGTTTCTTGGGATGTCTTACAATTTCTATATGTGGCAAAAGAAAATCAGATATAGAGTTGAGTAAATAAGACCTTGCCAATGCATCCTTAGCACACCATGTGTTGAGCTTTTCATGTTCTTCCTTGGTTGGTAATCCTCTTGTTTTGAATGAGGGCAATTCCTCATCTCCTGAGATGTATCCATAGAGACTCCTTCCTTGTAGGTAGGTCTTCATCCTTAGAGACCATGCTGGATAGTTGTTCCTATCCAATTTATCAATGAATGAAGGAAAACCATCTCCCATTTTACCTTAGTTTGCTCTGATACCACTGTTGGGAAAGATGGATGGATGCTCCAAGAGGGTGAGTAGGTACTGCTAAGCCTGCTTTGTACAAGCCCTCTTTTGCTTCAGAGTTGATAACTAGACTTCCTTAGCTCTCCAATGACACCATAAAATGTCATATGTACTTTGGAAATGATGTGTGTAATGATTGAATCAAAACAAATAACTTTGGAAGTCACAAACTCAAGAAAACCTTCTATTTATGTCTTGACATCTACTGGGTATTTTGCTCAGTATGACCAGCACAGTAGGAATTGGAAACATTCCTTTTAGTGATATCTAATTAGCTTAGTAAGCTACCTATTCCAAGTGGAATGATGTAAAATGGAAAACTATTCTAAGAGAAATCAATTTAGCAAGTTAAGCTATACCCCCGACTTTTTAGGATTGTAGCAGAAAATGACCAGAGATCACCTCGACGCAGATTTCTCCAAAATGGCTGCATAGAATGTCTTCAAACTTTAATAGCATGTAGTGTACTTCAAGCTGAATCCAACAAGCTTTGAATTAGTGAATTTGGTGAAGAAGTGACCGAGATATGCCCTTGCCAAGTTGACAGACTGTTGAGTAGACTAACAGAGAACTCAGAGATGGACAATGTGAATGTATGTATTAATGAACATTTGTATACAACTCCATTGGCATGAATATCATTGCCAAATGGTGTAGAGAAGTGTGGACTAGAGTGTAGACCTCACACACACACTCAAAAATCAGTAATGCTAGGCTCGAGAGTGCTCTATCTTACCCGCGACTTTTCATGTCCATTTTTATAGGAATGCGTAAAAAAATTGAATTCAAATTCAAACTTTTGGCTCCCTATGATCAAGCTCCTAAATTCTTGGAGATATTCTTTCAATCAAACAACTAATTTTTCCACGAATCCTTTTGGTAGGTGATTACAAAAGATTCCAAGTCAATTTGACTTTTACAATGAGGTAAAGTGGTAATTAACCACTAGCATATGTTCCTATGCTTCTTCATGTATGTATAGACTTCAATGCATCCTTTAAGCCAAATGTGTAGGCTTGTAATTTACACCAACAATATGCACATGTATATGTATACGTATATGTATATGTATACGTATATGTATACCTATATGTATATGTATATGTATATGTATATGTATATGTATATGTATATGTATTTGTATATGTATATGTATATGTATATGTATATGTATATGTATATGTATATGTATATGTATATGTATATGTATATGTATATGTATATGTATATGTATATGTATATGTATATGTATATGTATATGTATATGTATACGTATATGTATACGTATACGTATATGTATACGTATACATATATGTATACGTATACGTATATGTATACGTATATGTATATGTATACGTATACGTATATGTATACGTATATGTATATGTATACGTATATGTATATGTATACGTATATGTATATGTATACCTATATGTATATGTATACCTATATGTATATGTATATGTATATGTATATGTATACGCATATGGTTATGTATATGTATATGTACATGTATAAGTATATGTACATGTATAGGTAAATGTATATGTATATGTATATGTATAAGTATATGTATATGTATATAAATGTAAATGTATATGTATATGTATATGTATATGTATATGTATATGTATATGTATATGTATATGTATATGCATATGCATATGTATATGTATATGTATATGTATATGTATATGTATATGTATATGTATATGTATATGTATATGTATATGTATATGTATATGTATATGTATATGTATATGTATATGTATATGTATATGTATATGTATATGTAGATGTATATGTAGATGTAGATGTAGATGTATATGTATATGTATATGTATATGCATATGCATATGTATATGTATATGTATATGTATATGTATATGTATATGTATATGTATATGTATATGTATATGTATATGTATATGTATATGTATATGTAGATGTATATGTAGATGTAGATGTATATGTATATGTATATGTATATGTATATGTATATGTATATGTATATGTATATGTATATGTATATGTATATGTATATGTATATGTATATGTATATGTATATGTATATGTATATGTATATGTATATGTATATGTATATGTATATGTATAAGTATATGTATATGTATATGTATATGTATATGTATATGTATATGTATATGTATATGTATATGTAGATGTAGATGTAGATGTATATGTATATGTATATGTATATGTATATGTATATGTATATGTATATGTATATGTATATGTATATGTATATGTATATGTATATGTATATGTATATGTATATGTATATGTATATGTATATGTATATGTATATGTATATGTATATGTATATGTATATGTATATGTATATATATATACATATATGTATATGTATATGTATACATATATGTATATATATATATATATATATATATATATATATATATATATATATATATATATATATATATATATATATATATATATATATATATATATATATATGTGTGTGTGTGTGTGTGTGTGTGTGTGTGTGTGTGTGTGTAAATGTGTATGTATATGTGTTGAAAAAAATGGCAAGCATTCAATGAAGCTTTAAAACATCAGAACTTAGAGGACCCTCTCATATTTTTAGTTTTGCTTCCTTTCATTGGAATGTTCAAATAAAGTGTGCCCGTAGTGTTTTCGGTTTTTTCTCATATAAACACTATCTTAGTTTCTTTTCATAACACATATGAATAAACCCTTGTGTGAACCATAGAAAACTACGTAGGAATCCACTTGCCCTTTGATTTCTCCTTGAGTTAAGGAATGACTCAAGAAATTGCATATACGCATTTAACTCCTTCTACCCTCGAATTTTTTACATGGTATTAGAGCCAACCTTGGCTGCCTACAATCTTATGTAAAGCTATCGAGGCTAGTGGAGGTTTGTCCAAACCCATCGGAGCTTGAAGAGCTCAAGGTCACGTATATATTGAGATACTCTAGCAAGGGTTGCTAACCAATTGAGCTATTGTTTGAAGTAATCTATAGGTTCATTGCAAGCAATCAAAGGTTCAAAGCAAAGACTATCTATCAAGAAGAAGCCTACAAGAAGGAAACTTCAAAATAAAGAAGGCTGCAAGAAGGAAGCTTCACAAATAAGAAGGGCTAGAGGAAAGAAGTTTGGATGGCTTCACAAGTAAAGAAGGCCTTAAGGGAGAAGCTTTGAAGGCTGCAAGAAGGAAGCTTGGAAAAGCTTCACAAAGGAGAGGCTAATAAGAAAATCTCAAAAGAAAAGGAAGGCTCGAGAAGAAGCCTAAGGTATATCTCCTGTTCCTTATTGCTCTATTGTTTTGTTGAAGGCCTCGACCAAGACAAGTGGACCAGAGGTTCACTTGAAAGTGAAGAGTGCTAAAGAGCACTTTGGAAGAGTCAAGGACTCAAGAAGGAAGGTGAGCGAGGAGGCATCACCAAAGTCACCCTGGTCAAAGACAAGCTAATATTGGAGGTAGCTTGTGCTAAAGCTCGATCAAAGGAGCTTGAGTATTTGAACCGCTCACTCAAGAGGAGTTTGAGCAAGAAGGCTTACTCAACAAAGTTGAAGCCAAAGGGAAATCCAAGGTATGAAGATTTCAGCAAGGTTGAAGAAGCTCACTCGATGGAGAGTTAGAGCACTAAACTTTTGGAGCATCAAGGAGGTCACTACTCCAAGGAATGCTTCAAAATGGGAGGTAAAATCTTCCTGTTTATGTTGTATTAAGATTTTCACCAAGAAGTTTTGGAAGTGTAGGTATGAAGAGAAAGAAGGAACTATCAAAGAGTTCCTTGAGCACCCTATTGAAGGAGTGCACATGGAAGAGTCATGTGAAGACTCTCATGGATATTTTTAGCCACATGGGGGGGCTGAGGACCAAGGGGGAGACATAGACAATGGCTTGAAAGCCATGTCAAGAGGCAAAGAGCAAGGGAGAGATCACGTGAAAGAAGAAGATGAGCTAGGAGAGCTCATAGCAGCCTATTCCATCAAAGACGAAGAGGAGAGAAGCCAAAGGACAACAGCCTTAACACAAAGACAAACTTTTGTTGAGGAAGAAGATGAGCTAGCAGAGCTCATAGCAGCCTATTCTATCAAAGACAAAGAGGAGAAGAATATGGAAGTTGAAGATGAAGAGAAGGAAGGCCAAGGAACAACCATTTCAAGACAAAAACCAGCCTATGAAGAAGTTGATGAAGCCACTTTGAAGGATAGTCCAGCCAAAGGAGAAAGTGCAAGGAGTCTCAAGAAGAAGGAAGCCACCAATGAGAGAAAGGAAAGAAGCTTCACAGTGAGGTGGAATGATTTGATTCTAAAGGAGGACACTCAAACAAAGGAAGCTGCCATGGAAGATAAGAAGAAAGGGAGAGAGAAGCAAGAGAGAGAGGAAGAGAAAATACAAAAGAACACAATGGGAAGAAAAGATATGGTAAGAGATCTTATGCATCATGAAAATAATGTTTTACTTTTATTTCAGACAGGTTTTGAAGATGAAGACACTATGACATCAAAAGGAGATCATGCAGAGCTCTCATATCAAAGAATGAAGCAAAGGAAAGGTCTAAATGAAGTCATAAAAAGCTACAATCAAGGAAGTGAAGTAGAAGAAGACCTCGAAATGGAAAAAATCCATCGATTTCTCTATTTCTATCACATGAAGGCTTGGAAAGAAACTTCGGTTGCTCTACAACTAGCTTTTGTTGAAGATCCTTCAAAAGATCTTCAAAGAACTCCTAAGAGAAGAAGATTGATGAAGATATCAAGCCAATGGAAGCCAAACTTCTTCAAAGGGAGAAAGCAAGCACTCCATCGACAAATTCGGATCCAAAGGCCACCATGGAAATTTCCTCAAGCATTGCTAGCTATTGTTGCAAGCTTCAAGGAGAACTTTATATGGCACATCCTGTGGACTACACATTGAAGCTTGAGGGGGAGTGT
>CM035434.1:111225328-111237828 GCA_020310875.1 Ceratopteris richardii
TTTCTCCTTCTCTATGTATCCATTTGCTATGATTTTGGTGTCATTGGGTAGCTATTAGAGTCCTCTAAAGTTGACATAAGTTTGAGATTCATTCTCTGTATAATCTCTGAGAAAAGTGTGCTGGAGTGAAGTGAGGTCTCTGCTTGACTAGCAGTTGTGAGCATTCAACTAGCTCATGTTGTAGACATTGTTTCTCTTTGTGTAAGCATCCGTTTCAAGTGAAATTTGTTTTGTTGGAAAGCCCTTGGTGTCT
Organism: Ceratopteris richardii; assembly: GCA_020310875.1. Classification (NCBI taxonomy): domain Eukaryota; kingdom Viridiplantae; phylum Streptophyta; class Polypodiopsida; order Polypodiales; family Pteridaceae; genus Ceratopteris; species Ceratopteris richardii. The sequence goes on from CM035434.1 coordinate 111,225,582, forward strand.
ACTACAGGTCTACAAAAGCTCACTGGAGTTCTCTGCATAAGCTCTGAGTAAGAGCATTTTTGGTGTGCAGAGGTCAAAGAAGGATACCTGTGGAGGTCATTCGCGCTTCATCGTTGCTTAGGGGTTGAGATACTTCCCCCATCAGTGGTATCAGAGCATTTGGGCATCTTGGAGGTATCACATACAAGCAAGAAGACCTCTTGGAGTTGGTGGTTGAAGAGTTGCATCAACAAAAGCTTCTTGGAGGTAGCTCACATCAAGGGGGAGCTATTCTACTCAAATTTGCAAGAGCAGAAGGTGTCCATCTAAGGAAAGCTTTGGATTGAGGTAACCTCAGAGCCTCATTTTCATTTTACACACATTGGAGCATTAGCCAAGGGCTAGGTCAAGTATCAAAGACTAGATATGGGAGACTTCAACACTCAAATTGAAAAGCTAGACAAAGGTAACTATCAACCATGGAGATTTAGGGTCTCCAACTATCTTATGGGCAAGGGCCTTTGGGGGTTGATTAGTGGAAGTGAACCAAGACCTAGGTTGGATGAGAATCCAACCAATGACCAGAGAAGGGCCTTTAGGGAATGGAATGAAAGAGACAAGAGGGTTATCTTTATTCTTTCCCAACATATTAGCAATAGCATGATCGGCCATATCCAAGACCTGGATTCAAGCATGAAGGTATGGGAGACACTTGAAAGGCTTTATTCAACAAGCACCAAAGCAAGGAAGATCCAACTCAAGAATGAGCTCAACAACCTTAGGAAGAGCTCAGGGAGTAGCATAAATGACTACATACTTAAGGTCAAGGAGTTATCAGATGCATTGGGATCCATTGGAAGCCACGTAGACGATGACGATCTTGTGGCTTATACTCTCAATGGTTTGAGAGATGATGAGAAGTGGAAACCCTTTACCACTTCAGTTTATGTAAGGGATAATCTTCCCGATTTTGAGCAATTGGTTGCTCTCATGGTCACCGAAGAAATGAACATAGGTGGAAGTTCAACTAAAAGCAAAGATGCACAAGTTTTCTATGCAAGTAATCAAAGGGGCAAAGGAAGACAAGGACAAGGAAGGGGCAAAGGAAGGTTTGGAGGAAGGCAAGGCCACTCAAGAAATCAAGGACATGACCAAGGCACCTCATCACAAAGAGGGAGAGGAAGATCAAGAGGAAGAGGAGGACGACATCAACAAAACAGGAATCAAGATGGCGAAGGATGTTACATATGTGGCAAGTTTGGCCACTATGCTAGAGATTGCTACCAAGGAGGAAACCAAAGGAACTATAATCAAGGTTCTTCATACAAAGGCCAAGGTAATTATGCTTCTACAAGTTCAGAGAATGACAATCTCCTGATGATGCACATGAATGGGAATTCAAGCAAAGTAGATAACACTTGGTATATTGATAGTGGATGTAGCAACCATATGAGTTGCAATGCTTCTTGGTTTACTAATCTACATGTTCCCAAAGGTAAAGGACATGTAGAAACAGGTGATGATACAGCCCATGAGATCTCCCATGTTGGAGATGTAGCTTTGGATGACAAGGAGGAAGGAAGATGTCTCAAGGATGTCTTGCATGTACCTACCATCACAAAGAACTTGGTGTCCGTTGGGCAAATGGTTGAAAGAGGCTATCAAGTAAGGTTCAACAAAGGTGGATGCTTTGTGGAGAACCCTAAGCAAGGTTACAAGGTCATAGCAAGAGGAAAGAAGCAAGGGAGACTCTTCACTTTGGAGGTAACATCTCATTCTACTCAACATGTCTACTTCACATATGGAAACAAGAGGATTTCGGAGTTGGACTTGTGGCACAAGAGGATAGGTCACATCAACATACAAAGAATGAAGGAAATGCAATTCAAGAGGCTCGTTGAAGGTCTTCCCAACTTCCAAGGACAAGGTATGAAGCATTTATGTGAATCTTGTCAACTAGGGAAGCAAGCGAGACTTCCATTCAAGAAGAGTGGCTACATAAGCCAACATCCATTGGAGTTGATACATACAGATGTGTGGGGACCAACGAAAGAGCAATCCATTGGAGGTAACAAGTACTTTGTCACTTTTATAGATGATTGCACAAGGATGGTTTGGGTTTATTTCATCAAAAACAAATCAGATGTGTTTACATGTTTCAAAGCATTCAAGGCAATGGTAGAGAAGGAAATAGGTACATATATCAAGAAGCTAAGGTCCGATGGAGGGGGAGAATATTTCTCAAATGAGTTTTCTGATTTTTTAATGGATCAAGGCATCAAGAGGCAAGTAACATGCAGGTACACACCCCAACAAAATGGAGTAGCAGAGAGAAAGAATAGATACATTGCCGAGATCGCTAGAGCAATGCTTAATGAGATGAATGTACCTAACATGTTTTGGAGTGATGCAGCAAATACCGCCGTGTATCTAATGAATAGGGCTCCTACCTCAGGGATCCATGGCTTGACACCATATCAAGCCTATTATGGTAAGAAACCTGATCTTTCCCACTTGAAGATATTTGGATGTACTTGTTATGTACATGTGCCAAGTGAATTGAGGCACAAGCTACAACCAAAAGCAGAAAAGTGTGTGTTTCTAGGATATTCAAATGATCATAAAGGTTACAGGTGCTTCAACCCAAATACAAAGGACTTGAGGATATCAAGGGATGTAGCATTTGATGAGCTACTCCCTTGGTATAAGAAGTATGATTGTATGCAGGACTATGAAGAAGAAAAGCATGGACATGATGAAGAACAAATCGACCTAGAGCTAAGCGGCCCAAGGTGTTCCATCAATGAAGATAGTTCAAGCATGAACTCACCATGGAGGGGGAGATCTTCATCAAGCTATGAAGCACAATCAATCAACAAAGGCAAAGCAACATTGGTGGAGTTGGATGAAGAAGGTAATGAAGTTGAAGATGATGAAGGACACATGATGGAGAAAGAAGCCACGTCAAAGAAAGAGATCAAGTTCCCAAGGCAAAGGAGGTTTATTCCTCCAAAAGGTGAAGAAAGGAAGTCTTCTAGAGTTAAGTATCCAACTCAAAGGTTTACTTATGATTCATACATGGCAACACATTATGCATATATGAACAAAGTAGTAGAAGATCATGAGCCCGATTGCTATGAAGATGCAAGCAGGTACACCGAATGGAAAGAGGCAATGCAAGAAGAGATCGACGCACTTGAGGAAAATCAAACATGGACTCTAGTGCCCAAGAAGGAGAACATGAAGGTAATAGGTAATAAGTGGGTGTATAAAGTAAAGAGGAATTCAGATGGATCTATTTCTAGGTTCAAAGCAAGATTGGTGGCCAAGGGTTTTGCACAAACCTATGGAGTGGACTTTGAAGAGACATTCAGCCCCGTGGCAAAGATGAGCACCATTAGGACACTCATTGCAATGGCTGCTAGCAAAGGATGGAAGCTCTTCCAATTGGATATCAAGAATGCCTTTCTCAATGGAGACTTGGAAGAAGAGGTATACATGGAGCAACCACTAGGTTTTGTTCATAAAGAGTTTCCACATCATGTTTGTAGGTTGAAGAAGGCACTTTATGGCCTAAAGCAAGCTCCAAGGGCTTGGAACCAAAGATTGGTGGACTATTTGATCAAATGTGGTTACAATCAATGCAAGGCGGATCCATCTCTCTTCATCAAACAAAGACGAGAACTTGTGGTCTACATGTGTGTGTATGTAGATGATCTTATCATTACAGGTAATGATACAAAGGGCATTGAGGAGATCAAGGCAAAGCTTGGAAAGGAGTTTAGGATCTCTGATCTTGGAGATCTTAGGTATTTTCTTGGCATTGAAGTTGTATACAAAGAAGAAGCTATTATGCTCATACAAAGGAAGTATATTCTAGACCTACTTGAGAGGTTTGGGATGCTACATTGCAAGCCTATTTCAAATCCCATGGAAGTTAATGTAAAGCTAAGCTCCATTGATGGAGAGCCATTAGAGGATGTAACTTTGTATCGATCTATTGTAGGCTCTTTCAATTATGCCACAATAACCAGGCCTGACATAGCATATGGAGTTGGAGTGTTATCACAATTTATGCATAGTCCAAGGACTACACACTTGCAAGCTGCAAGAAGAATGTTGCGATATCTCAAAGCCACTATAAATGAAGGATTGTTCTACTCATTTGATGATGATATGCAGGTCAAAGCTTATTCCGATGCCGATTGGGCCGGTTCGAAGGAAGATAGAAGGAGTACAAGTGGTTACCTAGTCATGCTAGGTAGCAAGATCATCTCATGGATTTCAAAGAAGCAACCCACGGTGGCATTATCTTCCACCGAGGCTGAGTATAGAGCTTTGGCTCAAGTCACATGTGAGCTAATGTGGATTAAGAAGTTATTTATGGAGCTTAATTTGCAGGTTGACACATATCCAATTTTTTGTGACAACATGAGTAGCATTCATCTAGCATCGAACCCTGTCTATCATGCTAGAACCAAGCATATTGAAGTGCACTATCACTTCATAAGGGAAAAGGTGATATCCAAGGAAGTTTCAGTACATCATATTGGTACTAAGGACCAAGTTGCGGACATGTTTACAAAGGCTTTGGATGGGATGAAGATTTCAAAATTCAAGCAATGCATCAACATGAAGGAGCTTGGATGAGGATGAAGAATTGAATCTTGAGGGGGAGTGTTAAAAGTCAAGCTTCAAGCTAAAAATTCGTGGGGAATCTTTTATGGACATGTGGAGCAATCAAAGGAAGCCAAAAGCCACGAGATTCCATCAAGAAAAGTCACTCAACCACTCCCCAAGTCATCTCAACTAATTCCTCCAAGTTAGGAGGCTGATTTGGAAAGGTAGTTCCTAGATTTTAGGGGCACACCTCTCACTATAAAAGGAGCATGTATCCCGACTTCTTTTGGGCCATCTTCTTGGAGTTTTAGCTCATGTAAAGTGAGCACTAAGTGCTGGAGTTGTGATAAGCAAGCCCCTTGCTTAAGCAACCCCCTTGCTTGCTTGTTTGTTTTCTTTTAGTAGGCATATCTATGTGTGTGCGCAGGCAGTGTTGCAACTCTCTACCCCTGAGTTGTTAGCATTGGTTCTCCCTCATATGGTATCCATTTGATGTAATTCTTGTCTCATTGGATAGCTATAAGAGTCTTTTTTATGCTTACCAATTCTCTGGAGCATTCTCTGAGTAAGCTGGGAGCAACATTCATTTTAGTGAAGTTGTGTGATTGATATCTCTCTCTTTGTGTAGGCTCTGTTGGAAATATTTTGCTCTCTGTTGTAAGGGCTGGTTCTCCTTCTCTATGTATCCATTTGCTATGATTTTGGTGTCATTGGGTAGCTATTAGAGTCATCTAAAGTTGCCATAAGTTTGAGATTCATTCTCTGTATAATCTCTGAGAAAAGTTTGCTGGAGTGAAGTGAGGTCTCTGCTTGACTAGCAGTTGTGAGCATTCAACTAGCTCATGTTGTAGACATTGTTTCTCTTTGTGTAAGCATCCATTTCAAGTGAAATTTGATTTGTTGGAAAGCCCTTGGTGTCTACTACAGGTCTACAAAAGCTCACTGGAGTTCTCTGCATAAGCTCTGAGTAAGAGCATTTTTGGTGTGCAGAGGTCAAAGAAGGATACCTGTGGAGGTCATTCGCGCTTCATCGTTGCTTAGGGGTTGAGATACTTCCCCCATCAATATGTATATGTATATGTATATGTATATGTATATGTATATGTATATGTATATGTATATGTATATGTATATGTATATGTATATGTATATGTATATGTATATGTATATGTATATGTATATGTATATGTGATGGGGGAAGTATCTCAACCCCTAAGCAACGAGGAAGCGTGAATGACCTCCACAGGTATCCTTCTTTGACCTCTGCACACCAAAAATGCTCTTACTCAGAGCTTATACAGAGAAATCCAGTGCGCTTTTGTAGACCTGTAGTAGACACCAAGAGCTTTCCAACAAAACAAATTTCAGTTCAAATGGATGCTTACACAAGGAGAAACATTGTCTACAACATGAGCTAGTTGAATGCTCACAACTGCCAGTCAAGCAGATACCTCACTTCACTCCAGCAAGCTTTTCTCATAGATTATAGAGAGAATGAATCTCAAACTTGGGTCAACTTTAGAGGCCTTTAATAGCTACCCAATGACACCAAAAGCATAGCAAATGGATACATAGATAAGGAGAATAAGCCCTTACAACAGAGAGCAAAATATTTCCAACAGAGCCTACACACCAAGAGAGATATCAATCACACAACTTCACTAAAATGCATGTTGCTCCCAGATTACTCAGAGACTGATCCTGAGACTTTGTGAGCATAAAATAGACTCTAATAGCTATCCAATGAGACAAGAATTACATCAAATGGATACAATATGAGGGAGAACCAATGCTAAGAACTGAGGGGTAGAGAGTTGCAACACTGCCTGCGCACACACATAGATATGCCTACTAAAAGAAAACAAACAAGCAAGCAAGGGGCTTGCTTATCACAACTCCAGCACTTAGTGCTCTTTTTACATGAGCTAAAACTCCAAGAAGATGGCCCAAAAGAAGTCGGGATACATGCTCCTTTTATAGTGAGAAGTGTGCCCCTAAAATCTAGGAACTACCTTTCCAAATCAGCCTCCTAACTTGGAGGAACTAGTTGAGATGACTTGGGGAGTGGGTGAGTGACTTTTCTTGATGGAATCTCGTGGCTATTGGCTTCCTTTGATTGCTCCACATGTCCATAAAAGATTCCCCACGAATTTGTAGCTTGAAGCTTGACTTTTAACACTCCCCCTCAAGCTTCAATTCTTCGTCCTCATCCAAGCTCCTTCATGTTGATGCATTGCTTGAATTTTGAAATTTTCATCCCATCCAAAGCCTTTGTAAACATGTCGGCAACTTGGTCCTTGGTACCAATATGATGTACTGAAACTTCCTTCGATATCACCTTTTCCCTTATGAAGTGATAGTGCACTTCAATATGCTTGGTTCTAGCATGATAGACATGATTCGATGCTAGATGAATGCTACTCATATTGTCACAAAAAATTGGATACGTGTCAACCTGCAAATTAAGCTCCATAAATAACTTCTTAATCCACATTAGCTCACATGTGACTTGAGCCAAAGCTCTATACTCAGCCTCCGTGGAAGATAATGCCACCGTGGGTTGCTTCTTTGAAATCCATGAGATGATCTTGCTACCTAGCATGACTAGGTAACCACTTGTACTTCTTCTATCCTCCTTCAAACCGGCCCAATCGGCATCAGAATAAGCTTTGACCTGCATATCATCATCAAATGAATAGAACAATCCTTCATTTATAGTGGCCTTGAGATATCGTAACATTCTTCTTGCAGCTTGCAAGTGTGTAGTCCTTGGACTATGCATAAATTGTGATAACACTCCAACTCCATATGCTATGTCACGCCTAGTTATTGTGGCATAATTGAAAGATCCTACAATAGATCGATACAAGGTTACATCCTCTAATGGCTCTCCATCAATGGAGCTTAGCTTTACATTAACTTCCATGGGATTTGAAATAGGCTTGCAATGTAGCATCCCAAACCTCTCAAGTAGGTCTAGAATATACTTCCTTTGTATGAGCATAATACCTTCTTCTTTGTATACAACTTCAATGCCAAGAAAATACCTAAGATCTCCAAGATCAGAGATCCTAAACTCCTTTCCAAGATTTGCCTTGATCTCCTCAATGCCCTTTGTATCATTACCTGTAATGATAAGATCATCTACATACACGCACATGTAGACTACAAGTTCTCCTCTTTGTTTGATGAAGAGAGATGGATCCGCCTTGCATTGATTGTAACCACATTTGATCAAATAGTCCACCAATCTTTGGTTCCAAGCCCTTGGAGCTTGCTTTAGGCCATAAAGTGCCTTCTTCAACCTACAAACATGATGTGGAAACTCTTTATGAACAAAACCTAGTGGTTGCTCCATGTATACCTCTTCTTCCAAGTCTCCATTGAGAAAGGCATTCTTGATATCCAATTGGAAAAGCTTCCATCCTTTGCTAGCAGCCATTGCAATGAGTGTCCTAATGGTGCTCATCTTTGCCACGGGGCTGAATGTCTCTTCAAAGTCCACTCCATAGGTTTGTGCAAAACCCTTGGCCACCAATCTTGCTTTGAACCTAGAAATAGATCCATCTGAATTCCTCTTTACTTTATACACCCACTTATTACCTATTACCTTCATGTTATCCTTCTTGGGCACTAGAGTCCATGTTTGATTCCCCTCAAGTGCATCGATCTCTTCTTGCATTGCCTCTTTCCATTCGGTGTACCTGCTTGCATCTTCATAGCAATCGGGCTCATGATCTTCTACTACTTTGTTCATATATGCATAATGAGTTGCCATGTATGAATCATAAGTAAACCTTTGAGTTGGATACTTAACTCTAGAAGACTTCCTTTCTTCACCTTTTGGAGGAATAAACCTCCTTTGCCTTGGGAACTTGATCTCTTTCTTTGACATGGCTTCTTTCTCCATCATGTGTCCTTCATCATCTTCAACTTCATTACCTTCTTCATCCAACTCCACCAATGTTGCTTTGCCTTTGTTGATTGATTGTGCTTCATAGCTTGATGAAGATCTCCCCCTCCATGGTGAGTTCATGCTTGAACTATCTTCATTGATGGAACACCTTGAGCCGCTTAGCTCTAGGTCGATTTGTTCTTCATCATGTCCATGCTTTTCTTCTTCATAGTCCTGCATACAATCATACTTCTTATACCAAGGGAGTAGCTCATCAAATGCTACATCCCTTGATATCCTCAAGTCCTTTGTGTTTGGGTTGAAGCACCTGTAGCCTTGATGATCATTTGAATATCCTAGAAACACACACTTTTCTGCCTTTGGTTGTAGCTTGTGCCTCAATTCACTTGGCACATGTACATAACAAGTACATCCAAATATCTTCAAGTGGGAAAGATCAGGTTTCTTACGATAATAGGCTTGATATGGTGTCAAGCCATGGATCCCTGAGGTAGGAGCCCTATTCTTAAGATACACGGCGGTATTTGCTGCATCACTCCAAAACATGTTAGGTACATTCATCTCATTAAGCATTGCTCTAGCGATCTCGGCAATGTATCTATTCTTTCTCTCTGCTACTCCATTTTGTTGGGGTGTGTACCTGCATGTTACTTGCCTCTTGATGCCTTGATCCATTAAAAAATCAGAAAACTCATTGGAGAAATATTCTCCCCCTCCATCGGACCTGCTTCTTGATATATGTACATGTTTCCTTCTCTACCATTGCCTTGAATGCTTTGAAACATGTAAACACATCCGATTTGTTTTTTATGAAATAAACCCAAACCATCCTTGTGCAATCATCTATAAAAGTGACAAAGTACTTGTTACCTCCAATGGATTGCTCTTTGGTTGGCCCCCACACATCTGTATGTATCAACTCCAATGGATGTTGGCTTATGTAGCCACTCTTCTTGAATGGAAGTCTCGCTTGCTTCCCTAGTTGACAAGATTCACATAAATGCTTCATACCTTGTCCTTGGAAGTTGGGAAGACCTTCAACCAGCCTCTTGAATTGCATTTCCTTCATTCTTTGTATGTTGATGTGACCTATCCTCTTGTGCCACAAGTCCAACTCCGAAATCCTCTTGTTTCCATATGTGAAGTAGACATGTTGAGTGGAATGAGAATTTACCTCCAAAGTGAAGAGTCTCCCTTGCTTCTTTCCTCTTGCTATGACCTTGTAACCTTGCTTAGGGTTCTCCACAAAGCATCCACCTTTGTTGAACTTTACTTGATAGCCTCTTTCAACCATTTGCCCAACCGACACCAAGTTCTTTGTGATAGTAGGTACATGCAAGACATCCTTGAGACATCTTCCTTCCTCCTTGTCATCCAAAGCTACATCTCCAACATGGGAGATCTCATGGGCTGTATCATCACCTGTTTTTACATGTCCTTTACCTTTGGGAACATGTAGATTAGTAAACCAAGAAGCATTGCAACTCATATCGTTGCTACATCCACTATCAATATACCAAGTGTTATCTACTTTGCTTGAATTCCCATTCATGTGCATCATCAAGAGATTGTCATTTTCTGAACTTGTAGAAGCATAATTACCTTGGCCTTTGTATGAAGAACCTTGATTATAGCTCCTTTGGTTTCCTCCTTGGTAGCAATCTCTAGCATAGTGGCCAAACTTGCCACATATGTAACATCCTTCACCATCTTGATTCCTGTTTTGTTGATGTCGTCCTCCTCTTCCTCTTGTTCTTCCTCTCCCTCTTTGTGATGAGGTGCCTTGGTCATGTCCTTGATTGCTTGAGTGGCCTTGCCTTCCTCCAAACCTTCCTTTGCCCCTTCCTTGTCCTCGTCTTCCTTTGCCCCTTTGATTACCTGCATAGAAAACTGTGCATCCTTGCTTTTAGTTGAACTTCCACCTATGTTCATTTCTTCGGTGACCATGAGAGCAACCAATTGCTCAAAATTGGGAAGATTATCCCTTACATATACTGAAGTGGTAAAGGGTTTCCACTTCTCATCATCTCTCAAACCATTGAGAGTATAAGCCACAAGATCGTCATCGTCTACGTGGCTTCCAATGGATCCCAATGCATCTGATAACTCCTTGACCTTAAGTATGTAGTCATTTATGCTACTCCCTGAGCTCTTCCTAAGGTTGTTGAGCTCATTCTTGAGTTGGATCTTCCTTGCTTTGGTGCTTGTTGAATAAAGCCTTTCAAGTGTCTCCCATACCTTCATGCTTGAATCCAAGTCTTGTATATGGACGATCATGCTATTGCTAATGTGTTGGGAAAGGATAAAGATAACCCTCTTGTCTCTTTCATTCCATTCCCTAAAGGCCCTTCTCTGATCATTGGTTGGATTCTCATCCAACCTAGGTCTTGGTTCACTTCCACTAATCAACCCCCAAAGGCCCTTGCCCATAAGATAGTTGGAGACCCTAAATCTCCATGTTTGATAGTTCCCTTTGTCTAGCTTTTCAATTTGAGTGTTCAAGTCTCCCATATCTAGTCTTTGATACTTGACCTAGCCCTTGGCTAATGCTCCAATGTGTGTAAAATGAAAATGAGGCTCTGAGGTTACCTCAATCCAAAGCTTTCCTTAGATGGACACCTTGTGCTCTTGAAACTTTGAGTAGAATAGCTCCCCCTTGATGTGAGCTACCTCCAAGAAGCTTTTGTTGATGCAAATCTTCAACCACCAACTCCAAGAGGTCTTCTTGCTTGTATGTGATGCCTCCAAGATGCCCAAATACTCTGATACAACTGATGGGGGAAGTATCTCAACCCCTAAGCAACGACGAAGCGTGAATGACCTCCACAGGTATCCTTCTTTGACCTCTGCACACCAAAAATGCTCTTACTCAAAGCTTATGCAGAGACCTCTAGAGAGCTTCTGTAGACCTGTAGTAGACACCAAGAGCTTTCCAACAAAACAAATTTCACTTCAAATGGATGCTTACACAAGGAGAAACATTGTCTACGACATGAGCTAGTTGAATGCTCACAACTGCCAGTCAAGCAGATACCTCACTTCACTCCAGCAAGCTTTTCTCAGAGATTATACAGAGAATGAATATAAAACTTGGGTCAACTTTAGAGGCCTTTAATAGCTACCCAATGACACCAAAATCATAGCAAATGGATACATAGAGAAGGAGAACCAGCCCTTACAACAGAGAGCAAAATATTTCCAATAGAGCCTACACACCAAGAGAGATATCAATCACACAACTTCACTAAAATGCATGTTGCTCCGAGGTTACTCAGAGAATGATCCAGAGACTTTGTGAGCATAAAATTGACTCTAATAGCTATCCAATGAGACAAGAATTACATCAAATGGATACAATATGAGGGAGAACCAATGCTAACAACTCAGGGGAAGAGAGTTGCAAGACTGCCTGCGCACACACATAGATATGCCTACTAAAACAAAACAAACAAGCAAGCAAGGGGCTAGCTTAAGCAAGGGGCTTGCTTATCACAACTCCAGCACTTAGTGCTCACTTTACATCAGCTAAAACTCCAAGAAGATGGCCCAAAAGAAGTCGGGATACATGCTCCTTTTATAGTGAGAAGTGTGCCCCTAAAATCTAGGAACTACCTTTCCAAATCAGCCTCCTAACTTGGAGGAATTAGTTGAGATGACTTGGGGAGTGGTTGAGTGACTTTTCTTGATGGAATCTCGTGGCTCTTGGCTTCCTTTGATTGCTCCACATGTCCA
>CM035434.1:111247828-111262828 GCA_020310875.1 Ceratopteris richardii
GATTTGGAAAGGTAGTTCCTAGATTTTAGGGGCACACCTCTCACTATAAAAGGAGCATGTATCCCGACTTCTTTTGGGCCATCTTCTTGGAGTTTTAGCTCATGTAAAGTGAGCACTAAGTGCTGGAGTTGTGATAAGCAAGCCCCTTGCTTGCTTGTTTGTTTTCTTTTAGTAGGCATATCTATGTGTGTGCATAGGCAGTGTTGCAACTCTCTACCCCTGAGTTGTTAGCATTGGTTCTCCCTCATATTGTATCCATTTGATTTAATTCTTGTCTCATTGGATAGCTATTAGAGTCTTTTTTATTCTCACAAGTTCTCTGGATCATTCTCTGAGTAATCTGGAATCAACATTCATTTTAGTGAAGTTGTGTGATTGATATCTCTCTTAGTGTGTAGGCTCTGTTTGAAATATTTTGCTCTCTGTGGTAAGGGCTGGTTCTCCTTGTCTATGTATTCATTTGCTATGATTTTGGTGTCATTGGGTAGCTATTAGAGTCCTCTAAAGTTGATTAAAGTTTGATATTCATTCACTATATAATCTCTGAGAAAATCTTGCTGGAGTGAAGTGAGGTATCTGCTTGATTGGCAGTTGTGAGCATTCAACTAGCTCATGTTGTAGACATGGTTTCTCCTTGTGTAGGCATCCATTTGAAGTGAAATTTGGTTTGTTGGAAAGCTCTTGGTGTCTACTACAGTTCTACAAAAGCTCATTGGAGTTCTCTACATATGCTCTGAGTAAGAGCATTTGTGGTGTGCAGAGGTCAAAGAAGGATACCTGTGGAGGTCATTCACGCTTCGTCGTTGCTTAGGGGTTGAGATACTTCCCCCATCAGTGGTATCAGAGCAATTGGGCATCTGGGAGGCATCACATACAAGCACGAAGACCTCTTGGAGTTGGTGGTTGAATATTTGCATCAACAGCAGCTTCTTGGAGGTAGCTCACATCAAGGGGGAGCTATTCTACTCAAAGTTTCAAAGAGCACAAGGTGTCCATCTAAGGAAAGCTTTGGATTGAGGTAACCTCAGAGCCTCATTTTCATTTTACACACATTGGAGCATTAGCCAAGGGCTAGGTCAAGTATCAAAGACTAGATATGGGAGACTTCAACACTCAAATTGAAAAGCTAGACAAAGGTAACTATCAACCATGGAGATTTAGGGTCTCCAACTATCTTATGGGCAAGGGCCTTTGGGGGTTGATTAGTGGAAGTGAACCAAGACCTAGGTTGGATGAGAATCCAACCAATGACCAGAGAAGGGCCTTTAGGGAATGGAATGAAAGAGACAAGAGGGTTATCTTTATTCTTTCCCAACACATTAGCAATAGCATGATTGGCCATATCCAAGACCTGGATTCAAGCATGAAGGTATGGGAGACACTTGAAAGGCTTTATTCAACAAGCACCAAAGCAAGGAAGATCCAACTCAAGAATGAGCTCAACAACCTTAGGAAGAGCTCAGGGAGTAGCATAAATGACTACATACTTAAGGTCAAGGAGTTATCAGATGCATTGGGATCCATTGGAAGCCACGTAGACGATGACGATCTTGTGGCTTATACTCTCAATGGTTTGAGAGATGATGAGAAGTGGAAACCCTTTACCACTTCAATTTATGTAAGGGATAATCTTCCCGATTTTGAGCAATTGGTTGCTCTCATGGTCACCGAAGAAATGAACATAGGTGGAAGTTCAACTAAAAGCAAAGATGCACAAGTTTTCTATGCAGGTAATCAAAGGGGCAAAGGAAGACAAGGACAAGGAAGGGGCAAAGGAAGGTTTGGAGGAAGGCAAGGCCACTCAAGAAATCAAGGACATGACCAAGGCACCTCATCACAAAGAGGGAGAGGAAGATCAAGAGGAAGAGGAGGACGACATCAACAAAACAGGAATCAAGATGGCGAAGGATGTTACATATGTGGCAAGTTTGGCCACTATGCTAGAGATTGCTACCAAGGAGGAAACCAAAGGAGCTATAATCAAGGTTCTTCATACAAAGGCCAAGGTAATTATGCTTCTACAAGTTCAGAAAATGACAATCTCTTGATGATGCACATGAATGGGAATTCAAGCAAAGTAGATAACACTTGGTATATTGATAGTGGATGTAGCAACCATATGAGTTGCAATGCTTCTTGGTTTACTAATCTACATGTTCCCAAAGGTAAAGGACATGTAGAAACAGGTGATGATACAGCCCATGAAATCTCCCATGTTGGAGATGTAGCTTTGGATGACAAGGAGGAAGGAAGATGTCTCAAGGATGTCTTGCATGTACCTACTATCACAAAGAACTTGGTGTCGGTTGGGCAAATGGTTGAAAGAGGCTATCAAGTAAAGTTCAACAAAGGTGGATGCTTTGTGGAGAACCCTAAGCAAGGTTACAAGGTCATAGCAAGAGGAAAGAAGCAAGGGAGACTCTTCACTTTGGAGGTAAATTCTCATTCCACTCAACATGTCTACTTCACATATGCAAATAAGAGGATTTCGGAGTTGGACTTGTGGCACAAGAGGATAGGTCACATCAACATACAATTCAAGAGGCTGGTTGAAGGTCTTCCCAACTTCCAAGGACAAGGTATGAAGCATTTATGTGAATCTTGTCAACTAGGGAAGCAAGCGAGACTTCCATTCAAGAAGAGTGGCTACATAAGCCAACATCCATTGGAGTTGATACATACAGATGTGTGGGGGCCAACCAAAGAGCAATCCATTGGAGGTAACAAGTACTTTGTCACTTTTATAGATGATTGCACAAGGATGGTTTGGGTTTATTTCATCAAAAACAAATCAGATGTGTTTACATGTTTCAAAGCATTCAAGGCAATGGTAGAGAAGGAAACAGGTACATATATCAAGAAGCTAAGGTCCGATGGAGGGGGAGAATATTTCTCAAATGAGTTTTCTGATTTTTTAATGGATCAAGGCATCAAGAGGCAAGTAACATGCAGGTACACACCCCAACAAAATGGAGTAGCAGAGAGAAAGAATAGATACATTGCCGAGATCGCTAGAGCAATGCTTAATGAGATGAATGTACCTAACATGTTTTGGAGTGATGCAGCAAATACCGCCGTGTATCTAATGAGTAGGGCTCCTACCTCAGGGATCCATGGCTTGACACCATATCAAGCCTATTATGGTAAGAAACCTGATCTTTCCCACTTGAAGATATTTGGATGTACTTGTTATGTACATGTGCCAAGTGAATTGAGGCACAAGCTACAACCAAAGGCAGAAAAGTGTGTGTTTCTAGGATATTCAAATGATCATAAAGGTTACAGGTGCTTCAACCCAAACACAAAGGACTTGAGGATATCAAGGGATGTAGCATTTGATGAGCTACTCCCTTGGTATAAGAAGTATGATTGTATGCAGGACTATGAAGAAGAAAAGCATGGACATGATGAAGAACAAATCGACCTAGAGCTAAGCGGCCCAAGGTGTTCCATCAATGAAGATAGTTTAAGCATGAACTCACCATGGAGGGGGAGATCTTCATCAAGCTATGAAGCACAATCAATCAACAAAGGCAAAGCAACATTGGTGGAGTTGGATGAAGAAGGTAATGAAGTTAAAGATGATGAAGGACACATGATGGAGGAAGAAGCCACGTCAAAGAAAGAGATCAAGTTCCCAAGGCAAAGGAGGTTTATTCCTCCAAAAGGTGAAGAAAGGAAGTCTTCTAGAGTTAAGTATCCAACTCAAAGGTTTACTTATGATTCATACATGGCAACACATTATGCATATATGAACAAAGTAGTAGAAGATCATGAGCCCGATTGCTATGAAGATGCAAGCAGGTACACCGAATGGAAAGAGGCAATGCAAGAAGAGATCGACGCACTTGAGGAGAACCAAACATGGACTCTAGTGCCCAAGAAGGATAACATGAAGGTAATAGGTAATAAGTGGGTGTATAAAGTAAAGAGGAATTCAGATGGATCTATTTCTAGGTTCAAAGCAAGATTGGTGGCCAAGGGTTTTGCACAAACATATGGAGTGGACTTTGAAGAGACATTCAGCCCCGTGGCAAAGATGAGCACCATTAGGACACTCATTGCAATGGCTGCTAGCAAAGGATGGAAGCTCTTCCAATTGGATATCAAGAATGCCTTTCTCAATAGAGACTTGGAAGAAGAGGTATACATGGAGCAACCACTAGGTTTTGTTCATAAAGAGTTTCCACATCATGTTTGTAGGTTGAAGAAGGCACTTTATGGCCTAAAGCAAGCTCCAAGGGCTTGGAACCAAAGATTGGTGGACTATTTGATCAAATGTGGTTACAATCAATGCAAGGCGGATCCATCTCTCTTCATCAAACAAAGAGGAGAACTTGTGGTCTACATGTGTGTGTATGTAGATGATCTTATCATTACAGGTAATGATACAAAGGGCATTGAGGAGATCAAGGCAAAGCTTGGAAAGGAGTTTAGGATCTCTGATCTTGGAGATCTTAGGTATTTTCTTGGCATTGAAGTTGTATACAAAGAAGAAGGTATTATGCTCATACAAAGGAAGTATATTCTAGACCTACTTGAGAGGTTTGGGATGCTACATTGCAAGCCTATTTCAAATCCCATGGAAGTTAATGTAAAGCTAAGCTCCATTGATGGAGAGCCATTAGAGGATGTAACTTTGTATCGATCTATTGTAGGCTCTTTCAATTATGCCACAATAACCAGGCCTGACATAGCATATGGAGTTGGAGTGTTATCACAATTTATGCATAGTCCAAGGACTACACACTTGCAAGCTGCAAGAAGAATGTTGCGATATCTCAAAGCCACTATAAATGAAGGATTGTTCTACTCATTTGATGATGATATGCAGGTCAAAGCTTATTCCGATGCCGATTGGGCCGGTTCAAAGGAAGATAGAAGGAGTACAAGTGGTTACCTAGTCATGCTAGGTAGCAAGATCATCTCATGGATTTCAAAGAAGCAACCCACGGTGGCATTATCTTCCACTGAGGCTGAGTATAGAGCTTTGGCTCAAGTCACATGTGAGCTAATGTGGATTAAGAAGTTATTTATGGAGCTTAATTTGCAGGTTGACACATATCCAATTTTTTGTGACAACATGAGTAGCATTCATCTAGCATTGAACCCTGTCTATCATGCTAGAACTAAGCATATTGAAGTGTACTATCACTTCATAAGGGAAAAGGTGATGTTAAATGTAAAAATGGGTTAGGGGTTAAACTGATACCGATTAAGCATTACTTTTCATTCTATTCAAATGCTCTTCTTTCACTTGGGTCCAAATCTTTAACCGCAATCGTTCTCTTAGCCACGTGGGTTCTTGGGAGTGGTAGGGGTCTGTTAGACAGAGGCCCTGTACTATTTTCCCAACTTTTCACACACTCATAAATGCTCCATCACGTCTTAGCGCAGTGGTTAATTCTGACTACTGACAACTATTCGGCATGCGGGAACTTAGGACTTCGGGACTGAATCTGCTATATTAATGAAGCAGAGGTACTGTTCTGACTTATAACTAATAGAATACTCAACTTCATTAATTGGATACTACTCAATATGCTGCTTCCGTGTGACAGATAGGTATACCGAACAATAATACAACAGACAGATATAATTGAGATTACGCAAACTTATCGTATACCAACTCAAGCAACAAGTTCCTACTACAGTTGATTCATCACAAACTTACCAATGCTTCTGTTCGCGTACAGACTCTTACCGACACAAGTTCTTCATGAGATAGGAATCCTCAGTGAACGCAGACTATTGTATCGAATCTGGTCACTTTAACCGCAAAAATACTAGAATGCAAATGATTCACTTCGACCTTACACAGTCTCTCGCAGGATGACAAACCACACTTATTTCGTGACGAAAAAGATCCAGAACCGTATATAACTTATCGCCAAACAGACTCACAACACCAGACTACCGAATAGAACTCCGCACGACAGGAAGAATAGCAGAATAGTTAGATGCGAATAGAATAGAACAGAACTCAATATTCTCATCAACACCTCATACATTGTCTCAAACAAGATGCTCGCAATTTCCCAAATGGGATCAATAGAACAAACAGACAGAACACTTATACACACAATACTATAATTGCAATTTCCAAACACCTCGGTTCGAGACGTATCAACCCACTCACTACAATACCCAACAGAAGCAGAGGCTCTTCCCAAAAACTGCCGATCTTTACCGCTTCCCTTTGTGCGCTTTAAATAGAAGTCTGCTACAAAGTTTCCGCGAATCCACTTTTTACGGCACCTGTCCGGGTTCATCCGTCCTGGTTCGGCGGCCCCCTAACACTGGCACGCACGGTGGACTCGAACCCGCAGGTGCAGTACTGTTGGAAACATCCTTTTGCACTGCCTGTCGGTCCATGCCAGGGTTTGACTCCCCAATCCTTTCTGACCGCACTTGTTCTAGTGGCGGAACAAGTATAGCCAGCCATCTCCTGCGAAAAAGTGTCCAGCTATTTTGAACACGGCTATCCAACTGTTGTTTTAATAAATCTATGTCCACATTTGTCATCAATGTGGCATTTAGTTCTACAACCTCATCCTTTAATATCTGCTTTTCGAACTCCTGCAATACTTGTATCCTTGACTGCAAAATTTCATTTTCGGCTTGCAGGTTGAGGATTGCTACTTGGAACTGTAGGGCGGATCGTTCGGGTTCTAGGCGGCAGAGAATGGCATATTCGTTGGATGAGGAGCGGGGAAAGAGTTCGGTCATGCGAGTGATAGGGATGCTAGGACCATTTTTGTGTCCTTGCGGGGTGCGGCGGTAGGTTGCAGAGAAGGCTTGGAAGGTGATGACGGTTCTATATGGGAGGGAAGGGAAGACCCACTGTCGATCGGTGATGGGAAATTGGGCGATGGCATGGATGATTTGTGCGGAGAAGGGATGGGCTTCCACTGAGTGCCAGGGCAACTCAGCGAAGTTGGACAATCCTCTACAGCGCAGGTATTCGCCGACGTCTGTCGGGATACCATCACGGAAAGCAGCGTAGTTGGCTAGTGCTTCCATGGTGTTTACAAGCACACTTATAGGTAACACAGAAGACAAAGATAATGCGTATAGTCTCGAGAACACAATAGTGTTGTGGCGCAACCGAGGGGGTTAAATAAGGAGAACACGGTGGGAGGGGGAAGGGGGATGGGTATCATTGTGCGGTGCGGGAAAGGTACTGTTTGCATGCTGGCATGTGTGCTTGAGTGACCGGTAGGGAGAGGTGGCTAGTAACATAAAGATTCGTACAAACACTACTAAAAAGGGAGAAAAGAAAAAAAGAAAAACACAAAAATTTATACAAAACGCAGTTCGCCGCCAAATAATTTAATGCGTACTAGTAGTGGGATAATACGGCCGCAGCTTCGACCCATTGATTACCTTTGGAAGTGGATTTCCAGTCAACGTAGTCAACCGAAAAGTTGCCGGACCGATTTGTTCTGAGATCTTGAAAGGGCCGAACCATCGTAGTTTGAATTTTCCTGCTGCTCTATCCGATTTTGCGTTATAGAAGAGTACAAGCTGTCCTACCGAAAAGATTGGAGTCTTCAAATATCGATCGTGTGTCTTGGCTTGCCTTAGTTGTATTTCGCGCATAGTTAAAAAACTGAGCCATCGGTGCTCATCAAGTTCTCTGAGTGCGTCCATTCTTGCTGTTAGCGAATATTCTGGTAGCATTTTCTGAGTGATTGCTACACGCAGACTTGGGATGACTACTTCCATGGGTGCTATTGCTTCTAAACCATAAGCTAGTTTGAAAGGTGTCAAGCCTGTTGTTACCTTATATGTAGTCCGGTACGCCCATAATACTGCATGTAGTAGTTGATCCCATCTTTCCGGTGCTTCCATGATCAATTTCCGGAGGATATTCAAAAGTGATTTGTTTGTACTTTCGGCCAATCCATTAGCACGTGGATAATAAGGAGAGCTAAAGTTATGTGTGACCTGGAATGATTGTGTAAGGGCCTTCATTAGATTGTTCACAAAGTGAGTACCTTGATCTGAGACAATTTCCAGGGGTAAGCCAAATCGTGGGAAGACATCCGTGAGTAGACATTTTGCTACGGTGACCGCTGTAGCAGATCGTAAAGCCCATGCTTCTGCCCATCTTGTTGCATAGTCTGTACAGGTTAGTATGTATCTGTTGTTACTGAAGATTGCTGGGGGTGTGATTGGACCGATAAAATCTAATCCCCATTTCTGAAATGGTTCGAGTGGCAAGATAGGTTGCAGAGGAAAAAGATGCCTTTGCAAAGGCTGACCAGTTCTTTGACAAGTATCACATTGTTTAACAAACTGTGCGACATCTTTGTACATTGTCGGCCACCAGAGACCTCCTTGCAGAATTTTCCGTTGAGTTAAGTCTACTGCAAAATGGCCACCAGAAGGAATTGAGTGCGCCAAAGTGATAACTAAATTAACCTCATGAGGTGGAATACAGCGAAGTAAGATTCCGGTATGATCTGCATAATATAGTTCTCCTGCTACTAGCCGGAATCGACAGCTAAAAACTGCCAATTTCCTTCGAACTGCCTTGGTGGTCTCAGATGGGAAGCAACCTTCGGTGAGAAAAGTTAGAATCTGATCATAGTATGTAGATGGTGCTTGTGGGTGGGCCGTCTCATCGGATAGTAGTTCAACATTATAAATCGCAGAAGTCGTGTCATCTATACCTAGTGGAGCTTCACCGGAATCTAGGCGAGATAAGAAATTTGCTAGGGCATGTGCATTTCCGGGTCGGTGAATGACGTCATAGTTGAATTCTTGTAAAAGTAGCACCCATCGTGCTAATCGTCCACCTAAATGCTGCTGTCTTACTAGATAAACAAGGGCAACATGATCCACATGAAAGGTAAATTTCCGGCCTAATAAATAATGTCTGAACTTTTTGATTGAGTAAATCAATCCTAGGTTTTCTCTTTCAGTAGTAGAGTAATTCTTTTCTGCTGGTGCAAGCCTTCTACTAGCGTAATAAACAGGGCAAAACCACTTATCTGTTTGCTGCATCAGAATACTGCCAATTGCAATATCTGAAGCGTCGACAAAAACATGGAACGGATTGTCCCAGTCCGGCGGTTGTAAAATTGGAGCTTGCATCAAGAGATACTTGAGCCGATCAAATGTAGTTTGGCATTCTTCAGTCCATTCAAACTGTCGGGGAGTTTTTGTGATTAGCCTGTTTAATGGTACTGCTAGGTGGGCAAGCCATGGTAAGTGTCTACCATGCCACCGTATTTGACCCATAAAACACATTACTTCTTTTGGAGTTGCTGGTACCGGGACTTCTAATATTGCCGATATTTTATCTGGGTCTACTCGGATACCTTGAGCAGATACAATATGCCCAAGTAGTTTGCCACATGAAACCGCAAACACGGATTTGTTTGGGTTAAGACAGAGTCTATATTCTCTACATTTCTGAAAACAACATCGTAAATGACTTAAATGTGCTATCATCTTCCCAAAGATCGAGAAGTCGTCAAGATATACTTGCATGAATGAAGTGAGATAAGGAGAAAATATCTCCTGCATACATCGCTGAAATGTGCTTGGTGCATTTCTTAATCCGAACCACATTACGGTGCAGGCGAAACCACCCCAATTGGTAATGAAAGCAGTTTTTGGTATATCTTCTTCAGCCATTCTCACCTGATTGTAACCGCTGTATCCGTCTAAGAATGAATACATTTCGTGGCCTGCTACCCTATCAAGCATGGTATCCAAAAAAGGGATCGGGAAAGGATCTGGTACTGTTGCTACGTTCAATTTCCGGTAATCTACACAGATTCGTAGTTGTTTATTTTTCTTTGGCACAATCACAATTGGTGAAATCCATTCAGCATGTTCTACTGGTACGATGAATCCTACTTTTAACAATCTGTCAAGTTCGTCTTTTACCTGAGAGGCATAATTGGGATTCATCCGATAACTGGGCTGCCTATTCGGTTTAGCTTCAGGCTTCAGCATGACTCTGTGCTGATATATGCGCAGGTCTAATCCCTTCATATCTTTGTAATCCCATGCAAAGACGTCTGAGAATTCTCGAAGGAGCTGAATCAAATTAGCCTGAAAATTTTCCAATAAGTTTTGCTTTATTTTTACAGGTCGAGGATTATTCTTGTCTCCCAGATTGTACGTGATCAACTGGTCTTCAGGGACATAAAATTATTGTGGGTTCTCTGTATCCTCTGTTGGCTTGAATAATGGTTGTAATTCATTATCTGCTTGGTCAGACTGTTCGGTGATAGCTACTACTGCACAAACTGAAGTGTTCCAGTTATTAATGACAGACTGTAGATCAACAGTTCCTAGAGACATTAAATCGGCGTTATTTTTCAGAAATTGTTCTTCTTCATCATCTGATAGTCCATCTAACATATGAACTGGTTCAGCGAGATAAGGTCTGGCGTGAAGTTCGCAGGGTTGTATAGCATCTAGGTTTACTACATATTTACGATTGGCATCCTTGAAGGTGAGCTCTTGCACAGACCAGTCCTGTATTACTTTTGCATGCTTCAGCCAAGGTCGGCCGAAAAGAAGATTGTAATCCAAGGTGGATTCAGGTAGATCTAGTATAACAAAAGTCATTTTGAAAGTCGTACCTTGTAGAGTAATGGGTACATTCCGTACAAGTCCTACGGGATGGACTCTAGATTGATCAGCCATTCTGACAAAGAATTGAACTGGTTCGATTTCGGTCCAGCCTAGCTTTTTACATAATGCTGCGGTTGCAATGTTTACGCCGGAGCCCCCGTCAATTAATACCTGCGTGATCTTCTGATCTTTATACCATACTGTAATCAAGGGCACTGCATGATCAACCGTAGAATTAGATTCTGGTTGAACTGCAGCGGTTGCTGGAATGCAAGAGGGTGCCGGGGTAAAATGTTGTTGAAACTGTTGCCGGATTCCAGGTACTAACGTTAAAAGTTGGCCGAGAGGTAGGGTGATAGATGCTTTGGATAAAATTTCCCAGGCCTGTTGAGATTGGTTATCCTGCTCTTTTGAACTTGAAGTTTCTGCTGTTGCTGAAGTATCTGATGTTATGTCTTCTGCCGATGGTTGTTCTACTGCTGCTTCTTTTTGTTGCATTCCTTCCTTTGCTGCCGAGGTTTGAGTCACCGGAATGGGTTCTAGGAACACTGGTGGTTCTGTAGCGGTCCAGTGACTAGCCTTGTTATACATCCTATGTTGTTCTCGTATCCCTGGTTCAAATACTTCTGCTGCTGGCTGCAGTTGTTTACCTGATCGGGTCTGGACTGTAGCAGTTTGTGTTTCCACCGGAGTAATTTGTACCATATTGGCCATTGGGTTTTGCCGCTCCTTCTTCCTTTGATCATACTCAGCTGCATCTTTGCAATATCTTCTAATGTGTCCGAATTCACCACAAAAATGACAGCGTGGTGGTGGTAAATTGGGGTTTTCCGGTGGTGGTCCGTTCTGCCATCGGTTGGCATTATAATTGTTGTTCCTTTGTCCTCGGTAGTTCCGATATCCCTGTGGTTGATTGTTTCTCAGTTGCGGAGGTACATAGTGATTTGTTGCCTGCCCATGTTCTTGAATAACAGCATTGACTGTCGCTGTTCCCTGTATTCTAGCATTGTAGATACAATTTCCGGTGGAGTGTCCGGTAGTGTTGCAGATAGCGCAGAATGTTTGATTTAGCGCACAGTTAGCACTTGTATGTCCTGAATTTTTGCACGTGGTGCAGTATACTTGCCTGATTATATCTTCAATCATATTTTTGTTTGTTCTTAACCATTCCAAGTCTTCTGAAAATCCACCAACCTTGGATTCCAATTGCAAAGCCATGGCGATGACTACATCTAATGTCATTGCTCGGACACATCTGATAATCATGATCTGCTTCAATTGCAGGTTTAAGCCATTGATAAACCACTGAGTGATGACATCATCAGGTAGATTATCATGTGCCTGTGATATCTGCCGTAAATGTGTTCTGAAGAGAGTAGCGTATTCCTGGACAGTCTGATTTGCCTTCTGTCGGTTGCTCTGTAGATACTCAAAGATTTCAGCAGGATTCTTCTTTAGTCTAAATCGTTGTAGAAAGGCATCTCGTACTGCATCGTAGGTACCGAAATGATTAATGTCGTATTCCGTAAGCCATCTAGCCGCTTCATTGACCAACGTAGATTGAAAAACAATGGCTTTATATGCCTGATCAGGTGGATGGTTGAGGACTGCATAACTGATCTCGAAAGTGCGTACGTGAGCATCTGGGTCATCTCCTGGGAATCCACCAAATTTCGTGTAGGTTACTCCTGTCGGAGGGAGCCTCGGTTGGCCTAACTGTTGTTGTTGTTGTTGTCCGTTCATCATGGGTGTCTCCGATCCTGTATCTTGAGGTTGATTAGTTGAACTATCAGAATCTGGCTCGCCGGACAGCGTGCCTTCCGGTGTGCTGTTTTTGCGCAGGATACTTCGGATCTCTGCTTCGAATAAGTCTCCTTCCTTTTGGATATCTAATATCCGAAATCTTTCTTCCAGACACGCGGGTCTGGCTGAGGATTCTGCAACAAATGCTAATCCTTGACCGCCAGTTGGTGTTTCTATCACCGGAATATCACCGGAATGAGCTAACAGTCTCCCAGACTGTAGCGGTTTTTCGCTATTACTGATTTCTTTTCCTAGAGTTTGTCTAATCTCCAGTGGTGCCTTGATAGCTTCTAGAACTACTGTACTTTGGTTAGGCTGGGTCGAAGTAACACCAGTATGTACCAAAGGCGTTGATCGTTCCACCGGAATATGACCGGAATTAATTCTAGCGTCCTTAACTTGCTCGACCACTGAGTCTGGTCGCGTTATCCCTTCTTCTTCTAGAGTTGTTTTTTGTACTTTTCTTGTTCCCGTTGTCTGGGTCCTAGGATACGTTATACCAGACCGAGTAACCGGCATGTATCATTGCCCAGTGATATTATCTGAGCAGTTTGCAACAATCTGGGTCTGTTGCTACTGTCAGTAAATCAAATATTACTGGATATTTGTTTCTTACAAACCGCTTAGCACTCTAATGCCACTTTCTCACAAGTAACTTCGTATTTAAATTCTACTTTACCGCAGAGATTGTTAAACAGTTGCCACTATCCCGTCGTGGTCGCCAAATGTTAAATGTAAAAATGGGTTAGGGGTTAAACTGATACCGATTAAGCATTACTTTTCGTTCTATTCAAATGCTCTTCTTTCACTTGGGTCCAAATCTTTAACCGCAATCGTTCTCTTAGCCACGTGGGTTCTTGGGAGTGGTAGGGGTCTGTTAGATAGAGGCCCTGTACTATTTTCCCAACTTTTCACACACTCATAAATACTCCATCACGTCTTAGCGTAGTGGTTAATTCTGACTACTGACAACTATTCGGCATGCGGGAACTTAGGACTTCGGGACTGAATCTGCTATATTAATGAAGCAGAGGTACTATTCTGACTTATAACTAATAGAATACTCAACTTCATTAATTGGATACTACTCAATATGCTGCTTCCGTGTGACAGATAGGTATACCGAACAATAATACAACAGACAGATATAATTGAGATTACGCAAACTTATCGTATACCAACTCAAGCAACAAGTTCCTACTACAGTTGATTCATCACAAACTTACCAATGCTTCTGTTCGCATACAGACTCTTACCGACACAAGTTCTTCATGAGATAGGAATGCTCAGTGAACGAAGACTATTGTATCGAATCTGGTCACTTTAACCGCAAAAATACTAGAATGCAAATGATTCACTTCGACCTTACACAGTCTCTCACAGGATGACAAACCACACTTATTTCGTGACGAAAAAGATCCAGAACCGTATATAACTTATCGCCAAACAGACTCACAACACCAGACTACCGAATAGAACTCCGCACGACAGGAAGAATAGCAGAATAGTTAGATGCGAATAGAATAGAACAGAACTCAATATTCTCATCAACACCTCATACATTGTCTCAAACAAGATGCTCGCAATTTCCCAAATGGGATCAATAGAACAAACAGACAGAACACTTATACACACAATACTATAATTGCAATTTCCAAACACCTCGGTTCGAGACGTATCAACCCACTCACTACAATACCCAACAGAAGTAGAGGCTCTTCCCAAAAACTGCCGATCTTTACCGCTTCCCTTTGTGCGCTTTAAATAGAAGTCTGCTACAAAGTTTCCGCGAATCCACTTTTTACGGCACCTGTCCGGGTTCATCCGTCCTGGTTCGACGGCCCCATAACAGTGATATCCAAGGAAGTTTCAGTACATCATATTGGTACCAAGGACCAAGTTGCGGACATGTTTACAAAGGCTTTAGATGGGATGAAGATTTCAAAATTCAAGCAATGCATCAACATGAAGGAGCTTGGATGAGGATGAAGAGTTGAAGCTTGAGGGGGAGTGTTAAAAGTCAAGCTTCAAGCTAAAAATTCGTGGGAAATCTTTTATGGACATGTGGAGCAATCAAAGGAAGCCAAAAGCCACGAGATTCCATCAAGAAAAGTCACTCAACCACTCCCCAAGTCATCTCAACTAATTCCTCCAAGTTAGGAGGCTGATTTGGAAACGTAGTTCCTAGATTTTAGGGGCACACCTCTCACTATAAAAGGAGCATGTATCCCGACTTCTTTTGGGCCATCTTCTTGGCGTTTTAGCTCATGTAAAGTGAGCACTAAGTGCTGGAGTTGTGATAAGCAAGCCCCTTGCTTAAGCTAGCCCCTTGCTTTCTTGTTTGTTTTCTTTTAGTAGGCATATCTATGTGTGTGCGGAGGCAGTGTTGCAACTCTCTACCCCTGAGTTGTTAGCATTGGTTCTCCCTCATATTGTATCCATTTGATGTAATTCTTGTCTCATTGGATAGCTATTAGAGTCTATTTTATGCTCACAAATTCTCTGGATCATTCTTTGAGTAATCTGGGAGCAACATTCATTTTAGTGAAGTTGTGTGATTGATATCTCTCTTAGTGTGTAGGCTCTGTTTAAAATATT